>JADRCH010000170.1:2691044-2796856 GCA_019843965.1 Rhynchomys soricoides | reverse complement strand
CTGTCAGTATGAGCAACTGTTGAGACTGTAGGTTTTTGTATTTTTTTTAATTTCCCTCTCCCTGTTCTGGCTTGATCTCACATTTTTTATTTGTCCATGATTTTTTTTTCTTTTGTAAGGGTTTTGAACAGCTCACAACTGTGTACTTGCTGTAATTCACCAGAAAATCAGTATGTTTCAGAGACTGGGTACTTAACATAACTAGTATAGCATCTGCCAAGAGCGGGAGTTTTTCGTCTTATCTCAGGTACATACCCTGTAGCACTAGTGAAGGCCTGAACTTGGTAAGTGCTCCATAAATTCCAATTAGATTAAATCAAAAGACAAACTGTAATGGGAAATAGAGCATAAAAGGTATATCTTGCATCACGTACAATATAAAAAGTATGCAAAGAAGATAGAAAAGTGAAAACTTCAAATCCCATGTCAAATTCCAAAGAAAATAAATACTCAAAAGTTTCTCCTCTTAGAGGAAAAACATTTGCATTGTTGAGTCATGATGTCATTTTGACTACTCTGGTATAAAAATTGTTGTTCACAATCTTACAAAATTATACTATTACAGTCCACACTTGGGCTGAAGCATAACCCATTAGTAGAGCATGTACTTAGCACATAGGCACTGGGCTTCGTCCTTCAGTGCCATAAAAATAAGCAGAACTTATGTCTTAAAAGCAAAATGATAAACAGGAGAGATGGCTCAATGGTTAAGATCACTGTCTGACCAGGAGAGCACCACCTGTGGAATTAACTAAACAGGGCTCATGGGGGCACACGGAGACTGAAGCAGCAACTGCAGAGCCTGCATGCGTCTGTGCTAGCTCCTCTACATATATATTATGCTTATTGGCTTGGTATTTTTGAGGGCTCCTGACAGCGGGAATAGAAGAGTCTCTGACTTTCACCTGCTCTTGGGACTCTTGCCTCGCCCAGCCTTGATGTGAGGGTTTGTGCCTGATCTTATTACATCTTGCTGTACTGTGTTCATTTGACATCCCTGGGAGACCTGCTCTTTTCTGGGGGAGAGACAGATGGACATCTGGGTGGGGAGAAGTGGATGTGGGAGAGAGGAGGAGGGGAAAACTGGGAGATGTGGAGGGAGAGGAAACTGGTCAGGGTGTATTATACAAGTGAAAACTACATTTAAAACTTTAAAAATCACTGTCTGCTCTTGAAAAGGACTCAGGTGATTCCCAGGACCCATATGGCATCTCTCTGCTCTCTCTAACTCGAGGTCCATAGGATCTGATGCCCTCTTCTGTCTTATCTAGTTAGTACAGACACGTGGGGCATAGGCATTCATGCAGACAAAACACCCATTCACATAATTTATTATTTTTTAAGGTGACAGGGAGAGTTGAGTCCTAAAACTACTGACTGAATAATTAACAGCTGAAGCAGAGTTCTCTAGGCCATCCTCCAACGTGTACAAAGGCAAACAGACTCAATGTTGTCCTCTGCGTCCAGAAGATCCAGTCAAAAGTACTGTGCAGAACATGGAAAGATGTAAGGACATATGAGAAACTGTGTCTGCGGAATTCAACCTCAGGCTGATGTGTTATTTATCACTGCATCACATGGGAAAGGCATTTTGGACTAGCCTCTACTTCCTAGGTCACCTGGGAGTAGTGTCTTAACAGAGGCTCCAAAGCAGCCGCCCTCACTCTTCTACCTCTTTAAGTCCCGCCTTTTTTTGCCAAATGTCAGTGACACATGAACTACAAGTATAGACAACCTTCTAAATATAGATCTTGCCTTTCAGTGACCAACTAGACGTTTCTGTCAAACATGTGATGGTTAATGTGAGGAACTATGAAGGTATTTCTCTTCTGCATAACTCATTCTAGTAAAAGAAAACAGAACAAAACAAAAAAAAGAAAACCTCACAATTTCTCCACAATTACTATGGCTCACAGTATCAGTTGAGATTGCCCATATAAAAAATTTTGCAACACTTCTTTACAAAAAAAAAAAAAAGATTGCGCAATAAACACATTAGCTCAATGTAAAGAACTGAGATGAGTTCAGTGTAACATCACATTGCACCAAAAGTCAGAGCCTTTTCTTTATTTTTCTTTTTCTCTTTTTTCTTTTCTGATACTTTATTTACATTTCAAATGTTTTCCCCTTTCCAGGTCTCCCCTTTGCAAACCCCCTGTCCCATCCCTCCTCGGCACTCCCCACACTGGGGAACCTAACACACTCAGGACCAAGGGCCTCTCCTCCCACTGATGGCCAACAAGGCTCTCCTCTGCCACATACGTGGCCAGCACCATGGGTCCCTCCATGTGTATTCTTCAGTTGGTGGTCCAGTCTCCGGGAGCACCGGAGGGTCAGGCCAGTTGACACTGTTGCTCCCTCCATGGGGCTGCAAACTCCCTCAGCTCCTTCAGTCCATTCTCCAACTCCTCCATCTGGGACCTCACACTCAGCCCTATGGTTGCTGTGATGTGACTCTTGGGCATTTTGAACTTTTGGGCTAATATCAGCTTATCAGTGAGTACATACCGTGTTCATTCTTTTGTGACTGAGTTACCTCACTCAGGATGATATTTTCAAGTTCCATCCATTTGCCTGCGAATTTCATGAAGTCATTGTTTTTAATAGCTGAGTAGTATTCCGTTGTGTAAATGTACCACATTTTCTGTATCCATTCCTCTGTGGAGGGACATCTGGGTTGTTTCCAGCTTCTGGCTATTATAAATATGGCTGCTATGAACATAGTGGAGCATGTGTCCTTATTACATGTTGGAGCATCTTCTGGGTATATGCCCAGGATATGCCCAGGTATAGCTGGGTCCTCAGGTAGTACTATGTCCAGTTTTCTGAAGGTCCTCCAAACTGATTTCCAGAGTGATTGTACCAGCTTGCAATCCCACCAGCAATGAAGGAATGTTCCTCTTTCTCTACATCCTTGCCAGCATCTGCTGTCACCTGAGTTTTTGATCTTAGCCATTCTGACTGCTGTGGCATGGAATCTCAGGGTTGTTTTAATTTGCATTTCCCTGATGACTAAGGATGTTGAACATTTCTTTAGGTGCTTCTCAGCCCTTCGCGTTTCCTCAGTTGAGAATTCTGTTTAGCTCTGTTCCCCATTTTTTGATAGGGTTATTTGGTTCTCTGGGGTCTAGCTTCTTGAGTTCTTTGTATGTATTAGGTATCAGCCCTCTATCTGAGTAGATTTGGTAACGATCTTCCCCAGTCTGTTGGGGGTCCTTTTTTCCTTTGTTCCAGTGCCCTGCTAGTGTTGCTAACATTGTTCATTGCTACATGGTTGCGAGATGGTTATTAGTCACAAGTGTCCTAGATGAGATAGAAGAAGAAGAGCATGAGGAAGTAAGCCACAGAGTCCCATCTTTCACCAGAAGAGGACAGCTACCTCAAATGCATCCAGAAAGTTCATTTCAATTGATTCCAAAATGTACTTAGTACATGTCAATGTGGTATAACGAATAGAAAAATACTCCCTGTACCTGATGTAAATAATCTACAACTTCCCAGGAAGCATTGCACTGAACAGACAAAGTAGAAAACTGCTTTAGATTCAGTGACCAGTAAGTAGCAAAACCTCATCTGTGTTGCAGAATACTAGTAAGCTATGAATGAAGAAGATAAAGTGGATTTTCAAGTAATGATATGATGAGAAGTGTAAGAAGTACTATTCAAGTGAAAAAATAAGTCACATACAAAAAACCTTCATTTTCTTCAAAAATGAGAATATCTTTAACACTCATGACCAAAGTTGAGCATGTTGTCCATCATGGAAGAGGCATCAAGGCAACATGAGTCTGAGGGAGCTAGCCAGGTCACATCCATAGTCAGAAAGCAGGGAGCAATGAATTAATTTGCCCGCTTCATTCTCCTTTTTATACAGGCCACGATCAAATATGCCCAGTCATTGTTACCACCCACAGTGGCCAAGTTCCCCCCCCCCTTTAAATCAATCTGATCAAGAATCCCCAGTAAACACGCCAAGAAACCAACCTAACCCAGATAATCCTTCAGAGTGGTGCCCAGATGCCTGCCTCCTATGCAATTCTAGATTATGTAAAACTGGCTCTGTGAGGGAACTTAACAGTGAACCCCCAATGAGTAAACTCTTGCGTGCAGACAGAGGGTTTAGGCTCCCCTATGCCCACAGCCTGGCCTGTGCCACAAACTGGAAATATTTCTACCCTTTTCTCAGTTTGGGTAAATAAATCCCCCAAGCAAAATCGTGCTTGACATGTGACTAACAGGCATTTAATGTCTGGGCTTTATAGCAGCACTGAAGTGTATGAGACTGAGCTAGGAAGTGAGACTTTTGAGCTCTGGCAAATGCTTAGGTTCTGAAAAAGCCCACAGCGCACAGCATCCAGACACCTTCAAAGCATCCTCTGGTCCAAGTCACAGTGGCTGCACACCTGAACGAAACCCTCAACGCAAATGATTGTTATCTAGATACTTCAACTTTGTTTTTAATTATCTTAGTAAGTCATTTAAAGTCATTTACAATAATTACCTTTTATAATCATTGAAGGTGTAGATATGCATGCATCATTTCACAAAATCATTTGACTTGTGTTCTCATATGTAGATCCTAGTTTTTAATTATAGATATGAGTCTGGGTAGAGGTCATGGAACTCTCCATCAGGAACAGTGAGAGAAAAGGAGATTTTTAAGGGAGAAGGGTGAGAAGGTGGTAGAATACATGTGCAAACTCGAGAAGGGCTATGGGTGGGGCCATGGGAGGGGCCACGGATAGGGCGGAGAATCAACAAACACAAAATGCCTTGAAGATGCCATAATAAAACCCACTACTTTGCAAGCTAATTACAGAAAAATAGGAAAATAAAATATCTCTCACCACACTTAAACCTTCCAGATAGATTCAAGGGTTCTGTGCTAATGTGCACTGGCCAACAAAGGCTGAAAGCATAAAGGATTGGTTATATGTGTGTGTGTAGGTCTGAAGGGAAGTTCACAGTCATGTGAAAACACATTCCCATCCACCACAAGGAATAATTGTGATCTGAAGCTTTTTAAGACGAAACAGCCAGCTATGGAATAAAATATTCCATTTTATAAGAAATAGCCAAAGAAATGTGAAACGTTCATTTTCCAATGATATTACAGAAAGTATAACGAAGTTATGTAATTTATAAGAAAAGTAAAATTTGACAATTTACGCTAAAACTACATTAAGAACTGACTAACCAAAAAGCTTATTAAATTTACAATGTACCTTTTGGAAACAAAATCACATTCAACTTTATACCAACTGCACTTTAGTGTCTTATGTGTGTGACAGGCAAACTGGACTCATGAAATCTCAACAATAACAACATGGTTACTTTAATGAGACCTTTGTAATGACACCACTGGCTGACATTGTCAACATGGATGGGGACTCTCCCACAGCTCCAGGCCTAGATGGCAATTTATGGCTGCTGATAGAGGGAGAAATACTCTTCTCCAGAGACAAGCCTCCTGATAGGTTATCCAGTCAAAGAAGTTAGCCCCAAACACATATGAACTCAGCAAGGGGTGTGTGGTGTGTGTGTGTGTGTGTGTGTGTGTGTGTGTGTGTAAAGATACTGTGAATTTGAGGAGTAGGCAGAACATGAGAAGAGAGAGGGGGAATATGTAAATAGAGTACTCATATATGAAATTCTATAAAAAAAAATTCAAGAAAAAAACTGTATTTTGGATCTGTACTTGATACATAGGTATGAAGAGAATACATTCCACTCAGAATAAATTTATGAAGGACAAAGTATTACAAATTAAGCAAGTTCCAGTCATTAAGAAGAAGCAGGTTGATTGTAAGTTCAAATCCAGTCTAGACCATGTAATCCCCTATCTCAAGAAAAGATTAATAATAACAATAAGTTTAAGATGTCAAAACTTCTTAAGTACGACTGCTTGTAAGAAACAATTTGGAAGTTGTTAGCATAACATATAGTAACAGAAACCGTTACAGAAAAGAGGCTAAGCACAGAGAGGCAGACTACAGATGAACACTACCGTGCTGAGGACAGATTCTTGTCGGTGGATATGCATACTTTTCTCATTTCTTATTTGTGTTTTATTTTTTTGTTGCAACTCTGAAAAGTGGTTAGATCTTAATCAGAGCACAGCTTTGGGGGTTCATTGGCATTTTGGTTTAGGAGAAGGGGGAAGTGTTTGACTATTCCTATAAAATCCATGACACTACTGCACCTGTCAGAGCATCATGTTGGGCTGGTCACCATTGTAGCTTGCATGGCCGGCAGTTGGGTGAGAGTAATGATATGATCATTTCCTCCACAGTGGCTGGCAATATGTCCTTCCAGTGCTGACTGGAATCCATCCAGTAGAGATGACACTTCCAGATCACTATTTCTGATCTGGAAATAGCTTGATTTCCCCATGTTCTATGACTTAAATTTGTGGTATCATCAACAATGGGGTCTTATCAAATTCTATAGGACATCAAGAGCAATGCCAACAGCCTGTAATGGTTAGGGGTCTATGGGATCCCCAACTTCAAAAGAGGTAGCCTATTCCCAGCACTACATTTGTTTACTAGCCCATGGTGGTAAAGGAATTGTCTTCCCCTCCCCTGCCCTCATCGTGGGGCATTTCCACTCTTTTTATATGTGTACATGTACATGCTTTAAGAACTGTCTACAAAATGGGCTTCTACATAAAGGCCTTTTTCAAGTCGCCTTTTTTTCTTGATGCTTTATTTACATTTCAAATGTTTCCCCCTTTCCAGATCTCCCCTTTGGAACCTCCCCATTCCCTCCCCCTCCCCCTGCCACTATGGGGGTATTACCCACCCACCCACCCACTCCCATCTTCCCTCCTTGGCATTCTCCTATACTGGGGGAATCCAACACCCTCCGGCCCAAGAGCCTCTCCTCCCCCTGATGGCTAACAAGACCCTCCTCTGCCACATATGTGACTGGCACCATGGGACCCTCCATGTGTAGTCTTTGGTTGGTTTTAGTTACACCTTTCCATTCTCCATCTACCCTGCCTCTCATCCCCACCCCATCTGATCTTTCCCATTATCTCATTCCCCGTTTATGTCATTGCATTCTATCTTCTCTCCATTTAATATCCATTCCCTTACTAGTTCCCTGACCTCTATGGATGCGCCAGATGAAACAAACCCAGTGAAAATTGTAAAACCACCACCTGCATCTCAGTGAAAAGGTGTGACACGCTTTGCTTGGACTAGGTAACTCAGGACGATTGTTCACAGCTCCATCTACTTACCTTCGAAATTCATCATTTTCTTTTTTTTTTTCTTTTTGAGATGGAAAAATAGCTTTGTTGACCAGGCTGGCCTCAAACTCCCATTGATCCACCTGCCTTGACATCTGCAGTACTGAGAACAAAGGTGTGCACAATCACTCTACTTTTTCTTTTCTTAGTGCCTGAATAATATTCCACTGTGTGATGTACCACATCTTCATTATACATTTGTCAGCTGAGTTACATCTAGGTTTTTCCATTTCCTGGTTATTGTGGTTAGAGCAGTAGTGAAGAAACACTTTCTGGTTGGATTCAAGGTATGTGCCTCACATGATGCAAGCCGTACCTGACACTATTGTCAGAGCCAAGAACCTGTGGCTAGATGATAGGAATCTACTACTATTATTATGATAAATAGATATAGTATAAACTGGCTCCTAATTGTGTATTGTTACATGCATAGTGCATCTATCAACCCTCATCAGAGAAATGTCTTCTTGAAGTAGATAGCAATTAACATAGAGAGCCAGAACTTATCAACATGCAAAGTATAAGAGACAGTGGAGAGGGCGAAAACTCAGATTAGTTCTTTCCCATAGCTCTCTCAGCCGTCCCTTCTAGCCCATCTCCACTCTTTTGTATCAGCCATCAATATAAACACTTTATACCAGGAACCCACAGTGGCCACACAAGGCTGGGGATCGGGTAGGTGATTTTCATTATGCTTCCTGCTCTCCACTATGATCCTGTAGGTTCCGTATGCAGTTCTGTAGCAGCCTGCTCACAGGTGCCCCTCCTTCTACCCCAACTCCATTCACCAAAGGCTCCACCTTTTGGTGCACACCTAGGGTTCCCCCTAGAACTTTAATCCCCCTCTCTCCAACCAGATGTATACGTCACACTCCTCCTCCCAGGCTCCCCTGGATCTTTCCCGGAGCCCCTCTCAGTCTTTACCACTGTACTGTTGGTATTCCTCTCTGCAACATGCTACTTGCAGTTCTTTACCTATGACTCTGATGATACAAGAAACAGAACTGAAGCCTTGTCGGGAGCATGAACACCTTGATCAGAGGGAAAGGGCTGTTAGACAATTGTTAGGCAATAAATGATTGGAGGAGCAAAAAATTATTTTGAAGTTTTGTAACACCAGGATAAATCCCCAGAACTACTGCTATGATGGAATGGCACTGAGTGTTCAGAACTACCAACCTCTCTCAATTAAGTCAGGGGTTATTATTATTATTTTGTATGACAATTAACCTTTATTTCATTGAAATATGAGAGGGGTACAGAGAGACACTATGGAACACTCAGGTCCAGATAGTACATTGCTATCACACTCTTCCCTATAAAGTTCAGAAAACATCTCATGAGAGAGGGAAGAAAGTTAGTAAGAGGCAGAGTGGTAGATGGCTACAGGGAAACAGCACTTTCCAGGCACAGCAGGCCAGTTGCACCTATGAACTCAAGGTGATTTTGACAACATGCACAACACCTGTACAAGCTCAAGCTACTCAAAATCCCCACATAATGGGGGGAAATGGGTATGAAGACTCACCTCTTAGCTGAGGAGCTATTGGCTGGCAATTGATAACTGATGGAAGAGGGAAGAGGAAAGGGTCAGTTTTCTTTAAGGGTGAGGTCCCTGCTGGATTGACCAGGTTCCAGTGAGAGGCCATAGGAGCATGAGTATATGGAGATCACCAATTGTACTTGATGGATTTTAAGGGGGGAAAGAACACAATATTGGGTGGGTTGGGAAAGAGGCTGTAGATCTAAGAGGAGTCGGGGGTGAATATGTTGAGAAGGTATTGTATAATATGCAGAGTTGGATGGACAGTGTATGAGAGATAGGTCTTGAAGGAGAAGAGGGTGAATACAATCAAAATACATTGTGTAAAATTCTCAAAAAATCAACAAAATTGTTTTTTTTTTAAATATCCCATGTGTGCTGGCTAGTTTCATGTCAATTTGACACAAGCTAGGGTCATTTGGGAAGAAGGAACCTAAAGTGAGAAAAGTTGCCCACCAGACTAGCCTGTGGGAAAGCCTGTGGTATATATTCTTGATTGTTAATGGATGTGAGAGGGTCTGGCTCCCTGTGGGTAATACCACCCCACTGGCCCTAGAAGCTCTAAGGGATCAGGCAAGCATCTGAGCAAGCCAGTAGCTGTACTCCTACACAGCCTATGCTTCAGTTCCTGCCTCTGGATTCTTGCCATGTCTTGAGTTCTACTCAGACTTCCCTCAGTAATGAACTGTCACCTGGATGTATAAGAGAAACAAACCCTTTCCTCTCCAAATTGATTTTGGCTATGGTGTTTTATTATAGTAAGAGAAACTCTAAGATACCACATTATTTGAAATATATGTGATAAAATGAAAAAGAAGAGAAATGGAGAAAGGCATTTGTTGTAGATTTGGTCTAGCACTTGCATTCTGTTATTTGGGTTCCCAAAATTGCACAAGCATCCAGGACACTGAGGGTCCCTGCCTACAGTTGGTTCTGATTGGTAAATAAAGTTGCTGGAGCTCAATGGTTGAGCAGGGAGACAGAGGTGGAACTTTAGGATTCATGGGCAAGGGAACCAAGAGAAGAAAGGAGAATCACCATGCTGGGAAAAGAATATGATCCAGGCTTGAGAGCTGCAGAAGAGAGAGCATACCAACCATATAAGAGCCAGGGAAGAGAGGCCCCAGGGCCACACCTCAATTGGGTCTAGGGTAGCAAAGATGGAATATAGATTTTAGTAAGTAAAAACTCAGGACTATCAGAGGGGAGGCATTAGCAATGTGGAAGCTTGGGAGTGACCCAGCCATTGAGCCGTTTAAGGCATATTAAAATAGAAGGGTGTGTGTGTGTGTGTGTGTGTGTGTGTGTCTTTCATTTGGGAACTCAGAACATTGGGATGGGTAGTGAGGGCACCACTGCCACCACCGCAGCCGGGGCAATTAGAGCAGATCAATCACTACTGCAACAGGCAGTGCCAAGATATAAAACAGATTTCCAAGTGCATCAGCGGCTATAAACCCAGCTCCACTTAGAGTTGCGAAAGTCAAGATCCTGTCTCATTTTGAAAATCTTTTTTTTTTTTTGTAGCCTTAACTACTGCAGTCAAAAAGAAGAGACACATATGCAGTCTACTCTAATAGACCTGAATTTACAGTTCACAGGTGCACTGTCCAGCCAGACTGAGCAGAGTGATGTAAAGCAGATCACAGTTGTGACTGATAATGATAATCCTACTGAACCTACACATGTTTATGAACTGGAGATAGGAAAAATCAGGAAAGTGTTACAATTTAAAATTCTGCCACAGAGACATGATGGCTCTGTCTGTACTCACTTCTGTATTTTACTTTTGTCTATTTTTGTTTCTACATTACCATTTGTGTTCCTTCATCAACAATATTGGTTTTAACATTGTGAGTGACTTGGATTCATAGTCGGGACTGTTTACTCTTCTGTGTCATAATAAACTGTTTAGTTTTTCTTTTCTGGTGATTCATATCCAATTTTCACTCATTTAAATAGTATTTATCATAAACATCTCTGAGTACAAAAGTAATCCAAATTTCTCACCATGTCTTTAGGACAGCATGCTAGAACTGGGTTTGTTGGTCCTTGTCTGTTTTACTAACAAGCTTCCTAAATTCATTCTAAGTTCACTATCTCTACTCCTTTGCCCTGTGTTAGAGACTCTGTTCTGGTCAACCTCTACTCCACTGCTACCCCTTTTACTGAGGCTGACAAGAGCTTTTATATCTGTAAATCCAATGAGATTACCACTCCTTACCTCTCAGAAGCATTTGACATAATGCCTTTTCTCTCCTTAAAACACCATCATTTGAGTTCTGGGTGGCCACAAGTTCTACTATGCTTGTGGCTCCAGAATATCCGCTCTCTGTCTCCTTTTCTAGTTCAGTCGTGGCTTGCAACTAGAGATTATTGTCACCTGGGGCTCATTTCTGAAACCCATGTTTGATCTATGTTCATTTTCAAATGATGTGGCTTCAATTGCTATCTGTAGGCTGGTGACTCTGAACATCTCCATCCTGGCTCTCCTAGTTAAAAGACAGATCGGAGTCATATATGATCTTGCCTGTGGTACCATTGCCATGCATGACTAATGAACATTCAGAATTTTGCATGTCAAAAACACCATGTCTAGTTCCCTCTCATAAGATCTGCCTTTACCCTTGCTGATCTTGATAAAATGGCAAGTAATTTACCTCATTATAACAGCTGAATATCTTAAAATCTTATTTAACTGCTCTTTCTCCCACAACCTACATTGTAAGACAGCCTAGTCTTGTAAGATTTATTTTCCATCAGGAAAAGTCTAGCATCTTATTTTCAAATCAAAATAGGATGTTACACGGTGGATCCAGTGCCATCCAAACATCTCCTCCTCAAAGACAGATGACTAAGATATGGAACCTTGCCTTGAGGATGATGCTTAATTGATTGACAACTTCCTTTCTCTTGAGAAATAAAAGCTGTATTCTATTTCAGGTTTCTTGGGACATCTTTTGGGGTTGAAATATGAATAATGTGCAGCTTTTGTAAATGCTATCTTTGTCATGAACAGTTTTTGGTAGTGATTTTGTTCCCTTTTAGGTTTCCAGATGTATGATTATTTGCAAATGTACCAATGATATCTTTCCACTTGCTTTTCAAGTCATACTTCTGACGTCATCGTTGTCATTGTTGTCGTTCTGTGGTTTGTTTCCTGATTGCACTAGCCTGCAGCTCTGATACAGTGTTGATGGTGACAGAGTATGGGGCAATGTTGCTTTCTCCCACTCACTAGAAGAACTCCGAATATTTCCCATGAGGCAGCACTTTTGAAACTGGTGCATACACTAAAGCACTTGTTTGTTCATTCCTATTTTGGATGCTTTTAACACCTATAGGGACCACTTTGTCAAATTCCTTTTCTGAATCAATAGAGATGCTCATATGAATTGTCTCTTACCTCCTGTGATAATTACTGGGCTGCACCTGTGGCTGCAGATAGCTGTTCCTATGCCCCACCTCCACAGTAATAAATGCTGCTGCCAATCACGCACTGCCCCTTGGAGTTAATTTTATATCTTCTGTTACGATTTTCTTGCCTTTCCAACTATGTAAATAGAATGTTCTATTTTGTACAGTTTATGAAATATCCCCCACCAGTTTAAATGGAACGGACTTTAAGTAACAAAACAATATCCATCACTGACCTGACACAAGGCCTGTTGATCATTGATTGGGAAAATTCCAGATTTTCTTTAACTAGATCTATTTTTGCTGATTCCTGTCTATGTTGAAATTATTATAGCTGAATGTGGAGAAACAATACTGAGAAAGGTGCTTATGTAAATAGTACATATTCCAAGCAACTGAGCATCTCTCCTCCATTCAAACCAATGAGACATCCCTTCTTACATTCCTGGCAAGAATGTGATTTATCAAAGAGGAAACTATCTAACTAATAGAAATTCCACTGGCAGTTTGTATTCCAGAATTGGTATGAGTTGAGGATCTGCTCTGTCAAGACGAGTGATTTCATGGTTCTCAGGACAGTGTAGCATATGACTAAGAGCCAAATTTCCCAATAGCTGCCCACATACTAGTTTCCTCATGATTGGTTTTTTTTCTCAAGCGCACACACACACACACACACACACACACACACACACACACACGAGTGGACAGGGGAAGATAGAGTCCTATCAGACACAAACTCTGCATCTTCAAGAGAAAGCTAACTCTATTTTGAAGCACAGGGGAAATGCTAGGAAAGGGGGTCTCCCTGTTTTACATAATTCTATACCTAAAAAGGAGCAAAGGATTAATTTCCACAATCAACACCCAATAAGATCACAACTCTCTATTCTTCGGACTCTCAGGATGGAGGTCAAGGCCCTTACTTCATAATCGTAAGAAGAACAAAGGGGGTGTGGATTTGTCAGGACTTCACCCAGGGAATGTAGCTGAGGAAATGTCCATGAATGGTAAGCACTTACAATTAGCAGGATAAGGACTGTATACAAGGACTTCCTGACTCATTGCTCCTTCTGAGACCTCACTAACCTTGTTGCTAACACATTAGCCAAAATGAAAAGTTTCAATAACCTATATGTGCAATATGAGCAAGACTCAAATCTGCCCAAGCGCCAAGACTAAGTATAAGAATTCTTACATTTGCAAATCTACTAACATTTTTAGAATTCAGATGACAGGCTGCTTTCTCCTGTCTGACTATATAATAAAGCCCTGATATGTACTTTTAGAGATAATTTGAAGTGGCTCTAGTTGAACTATCATAAAACTATGATAGGAAAAGAATCAACTGAGGAAAGGAATCCAGCCTTCTTTTAATCTATTTATGCCTCTATAGATGAAGCACAGTACATGCAAACAAGGAAGTTCACAGACTTCCATGAAAGACAGAAAGAGTAAGGAAGGGAATTGCTAGTGTTAAAATATCCAGTCATTTTCTGAGAAACCACCATAGTGATTTCCAAAATGGCTGTACAAGTTTTCACTCCCACAAGCGATGGAGGAGTATTTTCCATGCTCCACGTTCTTGTCAACTTGAGCTGTCATGTGTTTTTGGTCTTAGTCATTCTGACAGGTATAAGATAAAGTCTCTGACTCTCTTACCTGCTTTCTAGGGGACCCTTTTCCTCCTACTGGGTAGCCTTGTCCAGCCTGCATATGAAGGGAAGATACCTAGTCTTACTGCAAGTTGATATGACACATTTGATATCCCTGGGAGAACTACCTTCCTGTGAAGGGAAACTGAGGAAGAAGAGAGGAGGTGGAGGGCAACTGGGAGGAGAGGAGGAGGGGGAAACTACAATTGGGATGTAATAGGTGAGAGAAGTATAAAGAAAAAAGTAAAACTCCATTGAAACATTATATATATATATATATATATATATATAGAGAGAGAGAGAGAGAGAGAGAGAGAGAGAGAGAGAGAGAGAGAGAAAGGAGGGAGAGAGAGAGAGAGAGCTCCAGCTATCACTCTCATCTCATATTTTTAGCACTTTTTTCTTTCCGTTTTTCAAATCCAAATTTCTATCTTTATTCTAAATTATTTGTCAGATACTTACATGTTCAAACACTTAGAAAGTCCTGATTATTCATCTCCATAGTGCCAGGTTTCATCATAATCTTTAAAGGCAGGACTGAAAAAATTTAAACAATCACATGCAGTCTACATAAACATATGCAAGTCTATTGTACATAAGTATTTATGAGATAATATAAAAATAAACACTGGAAAAGAGTGATAAAATGTAAATAAAAATAAATTTTGATCACTGGAAAACAAAAGAAAATGTTTTGTCTTTGGGAAAAGAAGAAGAATGGAGAAGGTTTACGTGGAGAGAGGGGTGGTAAGGTAGGAATGAGGAGGTGATTCGAGAGGGATAAATAACTCTAAAAATGCGTGAAGTCATGTAAAAACCTACTAATTTATCAACTCAAGTAGACTAATAGGTAGGTAGGTAGGTAGGTAGATAGATAGATAGATAGATAGATAGATTAGAGACGTTTAATTGGTGTTGCCTTACAAAGGGAATTTTGCTCATCCTAGAAGCCAAGGATTGCCTAAGAAAAAATAGCCCAGTGCCAGATTTGTAATCCCTTCAGGTTGTTGGCCGCAGGTGTCTCAGAGACTCCCAAAACAATACAGACCACTGCCATTGGTCCTGGTTGCTGTGGTGGCTTGAGAAGATGACACCAACAGGTTTATATATTTGAATGATTGGTCACCAAGCAATGGAACTGTTTGAAAGGATCATGAGGGTTAGGAGGTGTGGCCTTGTTTGGGTAGGTATGGGCTTGTTGGAGGAAGTGTATCACTGGGGGTGGGCTTTGAGGTTTCAAAAGCCCATGTTGGTGCAGCTAGCTCTCTCTCTCTCTCTCTCTCTCTCTCTCTCTCTCTCTCTCTCTCTTTCTGTTTGTGATAATGGACTAAGCCTCTGAAGCTATAAGCAAACCTCCAATTAAATGCTTTCTTTTATAACAGTTGTCTTGGTCAGTGACTAAGACAGTTGCCCACCAAAATGTAATATTAACACCCTATTTCTAAGGAAACCACACCCATTGATCACAAAACATGGAGAAATTAAGTCTTTATTGACCAGGAAACTTCTCCCTGGTGTCTAGATTTCACATTATTGAAAGATACTACATGGCAGCTGGAGACAAAAAAATGTCATCAACAGTCTCACCCAGCTGTGAACCACGTGAACTACAATGACTGGCATGCAAGATCTGTCCATGGGTGAAATAATGACATAAATGTTATGAGAGTGACAAACCTCTTTCTTGTTGTTAAGGATATTTCTGGACTATTTATTATTCCACAGGAAGAAACTTATGCCTGGTACTGCAAATATGACCAAGAATTCATAGTTAGGAAGCTTATAGTCCCTGGAGTGAACATATTTTGCTAAATGGACCTAGTTTCAAAGTGCCCTCTCTATTCTTATCTCTGGAGCCTTGGATTAATACAGCTCTCAAACCTCATCCGAAAAGCTGCTTTGAACAGTGGATGGTGGTTACTGTAGGAACTCACAGCTGGTCTCAGGGCAGAGAATAAGCATTGTGTAGTGCTTAGCCGCCACCAGACCATCTATACCACACCCCTTCCTCAAGGCTCATGGATCATTGGACGAAGAGGGATCAGAAAGATTGTAAGAACCAGATATTGGGAAAGACCATAGCACAACGGGGTTCTTCTGGGCATGACAAGACTGCTGCACTCAGCTGTCTGCACAAAGTCAAGCCAATCAGCATTCCTGCATGGAGAGAGAAGGGGCTCACGAGCCACTCTCCCTATTTTGGGAGCTTTGGAAAACTGATAGCTTCTGGGGAAGACAGTCCATTTTGTTTAAGGATATGGCCCTGTAGGTTGGTCACACTCTAGTGGATAGCTCCACATCCAGAAGTGCATGAACAACACAAACTGGAGTCAATGGATTTCAAATTTAAAAAAAAGAAGAAGAAGGAAAAAAGGAAGAAAGAAAGAAACAAATAAAGGTATGAAGTTGGAGTGTTAGGCAGATGGAGTAAGAACTGGGAGAAGGTAAAGTGGAGGTAGATATGATCAAATGCATTGTAGAAAACTGTCAAAAGATCAATAAACTATTGATTACATTGGTCTTATTAAGACAAAACATGGTCCATTTTACTTAAAAGGTAATATGCTGCTTGTGAAAGGGTCTATTTCTAATAGAAGACAGTCTGGCCATTACTGAGCTAAAAAGAATACAAAAGGAATATGACAATATTCAAGGTTATGAAATTCATTGTATGTCGGTTAAATCAATCCCCTACACAACCCTCTTAAGACTGCATGTAGCATGTTGCATAGTGAAGATTTGCATACCGCAATAGAAAACAGTGCATGTGTTCAAAAAAGTAAATTTAAAATTTTTTGATTAATTGTGACTTGAAATTCATACCAACAAATGTAAGCACGCACACACACACACACACACACACACACACACACCATTTTCAATACCAACTTTGGAAATAGAGAACACATAAAATGGCTAATAATGCTTGATACTTTCTAAATAAAAAAGGTGTGACAGTGGAGAATCAGTAGGAAGCACACATGTGCCTTGGCAATGAAATACAGGGAACCAGAACAACATAGGGATTATTCTAAGAGATCTAGGACAAATAAAGAAAATTCTAAACATGAATACTGAAGCATTTTTTTATGAATGAAAATCTCTTTGTTTTCTGCTTAAGGAGGGTCAAATGGACAAGCACTGGTGGAACGAGTCCTCCTTCCCCAGCAGTTAAGGAAGGTAAGGACTTCACACTGAACTGAAGTTACCAAGACAGAGATTCTAATGTCTTCAGGTGATTTGAACAGGATCCTGAAGGGGGACTCATCACCCTGATACAAATGTTTCCAATGGTAACAGAGAAGATCAATGGAAGATTCACAACCAGGCTGGTTACAGAAGGCTGGCACTTTTCCCTGCTTGCAAAGGACTGCAAGCTCCAAGATTCAACTCTGTTCTTCTGTGGAATGAGCACATGGTGATCCTCAGTCACCTTCAGCCTTTACCTAAACCCTGCTGAGAAGCCCACGAACATACCTTTTCATCTGGGTTTCTGGCCTGCTTACTTCAGTTTTTCTATGACCAAAAGAAGATATAAGGATAACTTGCAAAAACGGCAAACATTTCCTTCCAGATCATGCGCTACTAGACAATACCTTCAAATGCTGTCCGATGTAGTTTGTGTCTCAGTGTGAAATCTGAGCTTTTGAGTCAATACCAAAAGAAAGCACCAAAACACCAGCATAAAGTGCCTGCCTTTCAGCTTCTTTGTAGACTTTTACAAAGATGTCACAATACAAATCTTGAAAGCCAGAATCATCCAATTCAGTTGTAAAAGAAAATATATTTGACATTTCAAAAAAATTAGCTTAGAAGATCAAGTATTCAAAGCCTACAGAAACTGGTATAAAACTTACAGAAAAGGAGAACAGGGGATGGTGAGTGTAAAGTTCAAACTAGGGAGAAAGTTAAGACTGAGCTCACAGATAATGAGCAGTGGGCCTTTGGAAAACAGTAGATGCCTTGGTCTCTTCTGTAGAATCAGAATCTGGTGCAAGTAGAGTGGGAAGAGGAAGAGGGTTACAGGAAACTGCGTGCTGAAGACTGCTGTGTGCAAGGGGAGCAGTAAGTATAGATGCCAACTGTTCAGAGCACTGTTTCTCGTGTCGTAAACCAATAGAGAGAACCCACTACGGACGATGTTCTCAATGGCTGTGTAGGTGAGGTGATACATACAGAGACTCCCAGCCAGTCTCTATCTACATTCATCTTTTGCTTGAGCAATGCTCATGAAATAAATCACCCAAAATGACAGAACCGTGCTTCTCTCAGCAGGTTTGTCTCTTATCAGGTCAGATATAACTACTTATGTTATCAAACGTCCAATGTATACACAATGTATACACTAAGCCTTTAATATGCAACTACACACGTATTATTGTTCCTTATCACTAAGACCAAATACTTCACAAGAAGCAACTTAATAAATCATCTTGATTTACAGTTTTGTGGCAAGGAAGGCATGGTGTTGAGATCTGATCCTGTGTATGGTATCAAAGCCTGTAGTGTGACCTGCTCTCAGTACCTATGAGAGTAGAGAGGTAGGGGCTAGAAGTAAGGAATGGCTGTAATCTTCCAGTCCCATCCCCAATGAACCACTTTCTCTAGGAAAACCAATTTCAGAAAAGGTTCTACAACTTTCAAAAGCAGCACCAGTCACTGAGGATCCACTGTTCAAACACATAAACCCTTGGGAGACATTCTACTGCCAAATCATAATATTCCAGCACAGCACCACGCAGCTCATGGTCATCTCATAATCCATACATGTTCAGTTTAACATTAAAAATCCTTATAATCTTACACTGTTCAAAAGTCCATATTCTTTCCTGAGACTGAAGTTAAACTTTTATCTATGATCCCTGGTACAGCCAAATGCAAATCACATGTTTCCAATAGACAGTGGCTGAGATTAAATATTCCCAATCCAAAAGGAATGGGTGGGGGCAAAACAAGGAAAGATCAGACCAAAACAAGACCAAAAAAACAACACTATAAACATCATACCCTGCAGCTGCATTTCCAACATCTGGGGCTTTGGGTAACATCATCTGGTCCCCCTATACTTCCAGGTCTGCCACCTGCAATACATACAGCCTCTCCCTTAGACAATCTTCTCTGAGTGCCCGAAGCTTTCATTGGTAGACAGTCTATGTTCCTGGGAGCTCCGCTACAACCTGCTGTAACTTCACAGCTGATCCTGATCATCCTAACGATATAGGCCTGTGACTATCTATTAGGAGCTAGAAAAATATGTCAAAAACAGATTTGTACATTTACATTTTTACCATGTATTTTAGAGTGGCTTTTTGTCACTGCAACAGGTAAGTATGCCAACCATGACCACCCCCTTCATGAATCATTTGTGGTAATCCCAAAGGTTATTCTATTAATGGCTCCCAGACATATCCAGCTATATTGTTCTGTAGTTTGCTACAGCAGTGGCTGGCTTTGGACAAGTACTATCCTTCTCTTCCCAATTTACTTCCAACCAACATTTCCTAAATGCAGTCCAATAAAGCACTTATACGCAAATCTCTGTACTAGCACTGACTTGAAGGGATCTAAAAACCAAGATACAGGAATTCAAATCAAGAGGCCAAGATGGAGATGCTGTAGGAGAGTCCAGTGCCTCTCCCATCATCACCATTAGAGAGGAGGAGACATCAGGAGCTTCTGTTAGAGTCAGCTGCAATCCTCCCAAGTCCTTGACTGTTGCTGTAGGTGGAGACAGGCAGCCCGTCTGTGCTCTCCAGACAGCATCCACCATGTGCCAGGATTCCAGCTCATGCTCTCAGCTTGGGACTGCTCTTAGATTATGTAGATCCTTGCTCTGGTAAAGCACAAATCTAATGAGTCAGTTAGGGACTTTCTAGAGTTCTTGTTTCACACTTTCTCAGAATGAAATGAGTTTTAAGAGTAACAGAATATTAACTAAGCTATCTAAGGGAATGTATTGCTGATGAGAATTCTGTGATCATTGTTTCAGAGCTTTGTGAGATAACACAAAGAAGATCCGATTTTTAAAAAAATATCGATGGAAAATATAAGCAAAATTAGATCTTATGTGTTCTGCTTCTTCCATTTATTTCTGAATATAGTTAGTTTTTTCTCTCACAAGCTTTTTTCTCATTTGTCACCTTAAGAAACTGTGACGATGAAAACAACTGAATGCCTTACCATAATGAGGATGTTTTATTGTCTGCAATTATGTTTTACCTAGCATACTTTGGTTTGTTATTTTTGTAAGAACTTCACTAACTCCATTTCTTTCTTTTCATCCTGTCCCAAAAAATTAAAAAATAAAAAAACTCACTATTCACTTTCCTTTAAACCATAACTAAAGGCCTACTTTCTGAGAAACAGAAGAACAAAGGGCTAGAAAATCTCTCCTCAGTGACGTATAATCCCCCACCCACCTGTGAAAGCTTTCCTGCTTTGAAGAACTGCCAGCATACATAGAAGACAATGATCAGAGCAGGAGACTTCACCCTGCAGGGAGAACAGGGAGCATGGCAGTCCTTAGCTCACTGTGGGCAGTTGTGATCACTACCTGTCTAGGTAAGGAGGCTGTAGGTTTCTGTTTCTATGGGTATCTGGGGTTTTGAAGAAACAGGGAGGATTTTCAGTAGAAATAATGCATTGACTCTTAAAATCAAGCTTCTGGGAAGTGTAAGTCTGATATCCCCTGCCTGGCACTGAAAGGCAGATGAGGGTGGGAACCAGACTGAGAGTCTGTTCCTAACTCTGACAGAAGCCACAATGGAGTCATCTCTCTTCTCTTTTCTACAGGAGCCAGCATGGCTCAGACAGTCTCTCAGCCTCAGCGGGAAAAGTCTGTGCAGGAGGCAGAGTCTACAACCCTGGACTGCACCTACGACACAAGTGATACTAATTACTACTTGTTCTGGTACAAACAGCAAGGAGGGCGAGTGACTCTGGTTATTCGCCAAGAAGCTTACAAGCAACGTAATGCGACAGAGAACCGCTTCTCTGTGAACTTCCAGAAAGCAGCTAAGTCCTTCAGTCTGGAGATCTCAGACTCACAGCTGGGGGATGCTGCGACATATTTCTGTGCACTCAGGGGATCCACAGTGACACAGGCATCAGAGGGGGACTGACAAAAACCTCAGATCTCAGCATTTGTGCAAACATTGAAGAAGTGGCTGGGGTACCAGAAGAGAAAATCATCAACTTCTCTTAGGTGTAAGTGCTACTTTCCTCCCACTCTAAGAAACATGGGAAACAACTGCGGACTGTAACTCTTAAAGTAACAGTCAAGATGGCCGTTTAAATATTCCGAGTTTCATGGCGCTTTCATAATTGCACTTGACTCTCAAAGCTTTGAATAATATTTACACAAGACAGAGAAGACATCTTAAACATTTCCTCTGTTCAGCAATTCTTATAATCTAGGAGTTCTTGCCTCCAGGAATTTTTGTCAAATGTTGCTCATAGTTTTCATTGACCGTTGATATCCAAAAATAAATCTCTTCAAACCCTCATGCTGTGAGGTCCTAACCAAGAAGGGAATCCTCTTTCCTTTACACACAACACCAGACTCCACTCAGTTAAATGTCTTGGTTCTATAAGAAAGCATACGTCCACTAAAGAATTCAGATAGGGTGCACTGTGCCTGGTTCTGTGGCTGTCACTGGGGTTAATTTGAACCCAGTATGCCTATGGTCCTCTGTGCAAGGTGTGAAGTTAATAACTTGAGAGGACTAAGTGATCTGGCTATTATGAGACACCATTTGCTGTGACAAGAGGGGAAACAGGGATATAACTGGAAGGTGAATGCTTCTCAATGCTGCCCTTGCTGTTTACCAACAGAAACATCAAGAGAAGCGTAGCAATAAGCTCTGGGAAGATCAAAATGTCAGGGATTAAAATCTCTCAGCAGCGAAGACATCGGTCAGCCCACTGAGAAGGCAGCCAAGGCCCACTATGTGCTAATCCAAGGGAAAGGAAATCTTCAGACTATAGTATAGGAGACAAGAGACAGGTGGGTACTAATTATGGCCTTAGCTCTAGCTAAGGAAGTGGAGACTAGAGCTCATGTCATGCAGTTTTGCTTTATTAAGTGTTACAAAGAGTGAAAGCACTCAGCGGAAATGCTGTAAGGCAAGCATGCATCTGAGGAGTGCAGAGAGAGCTGGGCCAAGTATCTTGTCAGCAATGTTGTCCCATCTAGAGCCCTGTCTCTGATTTTAGCCAGAAGCATGACAGATAATGGTGGAGCTGAGACTCACCTGGAACTGACAATAAAACACAGACTCACTCCCCTCCTTCAGCCTGCGGTGCCTTGGGAGCTCAGTCCTTGAACACATTCCACTCGAAAGAGATGCATTGCGACTACCCCAGCCCTGCCAGCTAGACCGCTATAGGAGGAGTCTGGCATGCATCTCTGCCAGAATCCAGCCCCAGCCCTAGAAGGCGGGTGCAAGGCTGCTCATCCAGGACTCTATCTATTTCACTCATATCCATGTCTGTGCTTCCTGTTTGATTCAGGTCCTCCTCCATGAGGATCCTCTCCATAAGTCTTCTGGTCATATCCCTTCCTCCAAAACACGATGTTCCTCTTCTCAAATATGAACCCTCTCACAGTCTGCCTTCTCCTGCAGACTTTGACCCCCCACTACTTCTGCTATATTTTCCTCCCGAAGAGGACCCTTTGCTCCCTCTCTTCCTCCCTGTTAAGACAGTCCTAATCTAAGGATACCATCCTCCCCAGGCCCAAGCCCAACCTCTAACCCACTTTCCACTCACCTCCAAAGTGGAGATACATCTCTCTGCCATCACATACTTGCTCAAGTTCCCTGCTTCTTCATCGAAACCCACTCCATTATTCCATTCTGCAATCTCCACGAGCGCCCTATGTGTATCCTGTTCTTTTCCCCTCAAAAAGTGCTCGCAAATAGAAAAGTATTTGGGATACTTTGTCTCTGATCCCAACGCTTCCTTTTAATGATGGTTCTTAAATGCTTTCACCTCCCTTCTAGCCCACCACTCACCAGAGACCAACCAGCATTGCACAGCCAGCTCTATAAGCAAGCCTAGCCTAGCATCTGTCACTGTCCGTCCAGACCTCTTTATACTCCCTCCAAGCATCACACGTCTGCCATGGCTCTTGCCTCACCACGTGAGTCTGTCTCAGCTGACATCACTCTGCCAATCTGCCAATTGGCCCACGTCCAGGGAAGCAGCAAGAAGCCACAGCACACAACCAGAAGTTTTTGGTGTGTCCCAATAAAAGGAGTCCCAACTACACAATGTAAGGCAGAGCAATATATGTGGCATTAGCAAAAAATCCTTCATCACATGTCCTTTTACGTGCTTCCTTTAGCAGACCTTTCACTTGACTGCTTCAATGAAACGTTCCTTCACAGGTCTGCCTTAGCCGCTCACCTGTGTCTACTTCTGCTAAACGTTCCTTCACGTGTTTGCCCCAGCAAAACACCATCCAACACAGCTGACTTTCCAAAGAACTCTGAGGTTTCCACTTCAAAGAGATATTTTTGAAAAGTTCTTCTATTTTGGTTAAAATATGACAATTTCTCAAAACCATTGTAATTAGCATTACAGAATTAAAAGAGTGGCCAGTGTCCACACCCCCTAAAAAAAGCTTTTGTCTTCCTGTCCACCTCTTTTCCTTCTATAACTATGCCTAGTTGTAAGTGAACAGCAAGTTCTCTAGGTTCCCAATCTATAGACCTCCTCCTGAGGGTTTTCTCTGATCAAACCTGCTCTGCTGCAGAAGACTCTCTTCCCTCGTCTGTCTTAGTTATAATGGCCTCTCACTAAGTCTACACTCAACTGTTTCTGTGGCTTCCCCTTAAATCATCTTCATTACTTAAACTGCATTTCTAGGTCCACCCCAAATTCCTCTCTCTTACAGTTTTTCTCCCTGACCCAAGGTACCTCAAGCTTATTGTCAGCTCCAGAATTTCCTTTCTGGCTGACAAAATTACCCTTCTCTCCAAGCGTCCTACAGTACTGAGTCTATGCTGAGTGGCATACCATCTTGAGATGTACTCAGCTTTCCTCCACTAAGTGCATGAAGTAACATCTCCATGAGGAAAAGTATCCCCCATGCATGTCTGCATTCATCCTACCCTGAGCACAGCATTTGGCAAGTGTTGACAAATCCCTAAGACTGTGCTTAATATTTATTCTATAATTGTTCTATATACTTGAAAGAACATTAAAGAGAAGCATCAGATCTAGGGATGTAGTTCAGTCAGTAGAGCATTTGGCTAGCATGCAGGAAGGCCTGGGTGCATTACCTAACACCATTGGGCAATTGGAGGCATGCTTGTAGTCCTGACACTCATTAAGTGAGGCCGTTGGATCAGGAATTCAAGGTCACCCTCGCTAGATAGGAAGTTTAAGGCTAGCCTAAACTACAGAAGACTCTGTATTGGAATTTAAAAGGCACATCGATGAATTTCAGTGCAGTCACAGGATTCTTTTAGGAGGAAAGGCATAGTAAACGGTAAGGCTTAAAAGCAGTGATAAGGAGATAATTGAGTACATTTTAAATATCAAGTTATTTATATTTAGCATAAACATAAATCAGAAGATCACAATGCTTTCATGATAGCTTTATTTATTTAATTATTTAATCGTTTATTTATTTTTAATCTATGTTGTGTGATGAGGAGAAAGACACACATCATAGAGTGCATGCAGACAATAACCTTCAGGATTCAGTTCTTTTTTCTAAGTATGGCCCCCAGGGATTGAATTCAAGTCATCAGGTTGGCAGCAGACTCCTTTACCCACTGAGCCATCTTGATAGCTCTAAAACAGATTTCCAGATGCAATCAAATTTTTTCTTAGAAATAAATTCCAAAGATCAGGGTAGTTATGTTCTTAACCTGAAGAGGGCACTGCTTCCTTTCACTAATAGTTAAATGCAGAAGTTGATCTATTAAAAAGTTAGATCAATCAATCACACACACACACAAACACATACACGCAAAAAAAACAACAAACAAACAAACAAAAAGAACCTGATACAAATCCTCCTGTATCTGATCAGCTGGATTCAAATGTTAACCCCCAAATTAAATTTTCAACAAATTTCAAAAGGCTAAAGGACAGAGATGCTTCGAGGAGCCAAAGATCTGGCATCTTTGGTCTGGATGTGATCCTAAGATTCAGTTTGTCAGGAAAATACAAGGCTGAGAACTGATCTTTTTTATTTACAGAAGTAAATTAACCTCCAAGACTTCCCAACTGACCACATACAAAGGGACGAGTTATAATTTTCTGAGCAATGGTTCAGACCCAGGCCCAAGGCTGTATCTATCCTTGTAGTCCAGAACTATGTGGGGCTGATGTCCCTCCACAGTGGAGTATCTGACCCACCATCCCCTTCCTGTAAGACCTCACAGTCATGAGGCTGCATCACCTATCTGTGCTGAAGAAATAATGTTGCTGGAGGCTGCATCACCTATCTGTGCTGAAGAAATAATGTTGCTGGAGGACACCCAAGTATTACTCAGAGCTTAACAGTCTTTATTACCTTCTCTGATAAGGTAAATTGTAACTTACTATAGTGGTTCACATAAAACCTTTTTGGAAAACTTGTTCAAAGTGTTTTGTTTGCGTTATTTTCATCTGAGAATTGAATTATATGAATATGCAGCATGAGGTTGTTACCATGTGGTTGGCTTGATCAGGTCTGTCTTCTCTGCCAGTTAAAGAATTAAAAGGCGGCAAAAAATCTTGAGCTCAACAGGTAGCAGTGAAGAAATTTGGGACACAGGAGCAGTTGGGATCAGCAGGTGAAGAAACACTGTTGTTGGCTTAAGAAACACACAAATGGCCCTTCAACTAAAGAATGGATCAAGAAAATGTGGTACATCAACACAATAGAATACTATTTGACTATTTAAAAAACAAAAACAAAAAACAGACATCATGAATTTTGCACACAAATGGTTGGAACTTGAGACTATCATTCTGAGTGAGGTAATGTAGAGCCAGAAAGACATGTATGGTATGTACTCATTTATACGTGGCATTGGCCATAAAGTGCAGGACAACAATGCTGCAGTCCACAGACCTAAAGAAACTGGGTAATAAGGAGGGCCCAAGGGAGAATGCACAAATTTCACTCAGAAGAGGAAACTAAATAGTCACTGGAGGTGGATGGGAGGAGGGAACTGGGTAGAAGAGGGGATGAGGAGGGGGACGAGAGTGGCTATCAGGTGTGGTAAGGGGAGTGGGCAAACGCTGGGAGTGTGAATGGAAGTTGGCAGTGCACATCTCTGGTGGCTAGGTGGGCACCTGGGACTGGAAAGGATATGGGCAGTCTATGGAGTGATCCTAACTTACATTCCTACTAGAGCTGGAATATAAAGACTGAAATGGCCACCTCCTGTAGCCAGACAGGACTTTCAGAGGAGGGAGGGGGACATCAATTCACCCACAAAACCTTCAACTCAAAATTTGTCCTGCCTACAAGCTGCACAGTGATAGAGATGGAGCAGAGACTAAGGGAACAGCCAACCGATTATGGCCCCAGCTTGAGACTCATCCTATGTGAGAGAGCCAACCCCTGACACATTAATGATACTCTGCCATGCTTCTAGATAGGAACCTAGCAAAGTTATCCAAGAGAGGCTTTATGCAGCCACAGATAGAGGCAGATGTACAGACCCACAGCCAAACATCAGGCAGAGCCCAGGGAGTCTTGTGGAAGACTCAGGGATAGAAGTGAGCAAGTTGGAGAGGTAAGGAAACTACAAGAAGACCCACAGAGTCAACTAACATGGGACATGGGGACTCACAGAGCCTGGGTCACCAACCAGAGAGCATGCAGGAGCTGAATCTAAGCCCCTACACACTCATAGCAGATGTACAGCTTGGTGTTCGTGTGGTTCCCCTAACAAGTGGAGTGAGGGCTGTCTCGGTCTCTGTTCCCTGCCATTGGATGCCCTTGCCCCCACCTTGGACTGCCTGAATGGGCCTCAGTTGGGGAGGATGTGACTAGACCTGCTGGGACTAGATGCCCCAAGATGGGATTTTATCCAAGGGGAAGGTTCCCCTTCTCTGAGGAGAGGGGTGGAGGCAATGGGGAGGGCTTTGTAAGGGTAGGACTGGGAAGAAAGGAGGGAGGGTGCTGTGATCAAGATGTACAGTGAATTAAAATATTGAAATTAGAAAAATAAAAAAGAAAGAAACACACATATGCTGCAGACACAACCTTCTGCAGAGAAGAAATGGGTATTCCACACCTGTGCCACTGGCAGCTCTCTGTGCCAACCTTCTGCATCTGTAGTTCTCATGAGAGCATGGCAGTGGGTATGTGATGTTCATAGGGTATTTCAAGTTTTATGTCTAACTCTGGCGAGAAACCTTGTGACCAGAGTTGCCTTGTGGGTTTACTCAGCCAAGCCCGCACACTGGTTTGCCATCTCCCTGTCCTCACATGCCATTTACCCACTAGAAGTTTTGATTGTATGCACCATCTTATTGAATCTTCAGAGTTCAATAACTTTACTAGGAAATAATTGGATGGTGAGTATCAGACTCTAATGTGTTGGCTAGGCCCGGTGGGCCAGGGGATGTCGAGAGCAAGATGAAGCCTCTAATTTGAGACCTGACAGGCACAGCAAATCAGGAAACCTTCACTCTAGAGACCCTCATTAGTAAGCTCCCACCTTCAGCACAGCGGAGGTTGGGAGTAAACGCAGCCCCATCACCTCAAGGTTCCTATAAGAGGATGGACAGGCAAAGAGAAACTGTAGGCCCTTAACACGTCTAAAAGTTTCCTGTAGCTTCAGCCATAAATAGTAAACAGGACAGAAGTATGTTTTAGGAAGTTCTCTGGAGATGAAAACATCTCTGATTTTTTAAAAAATATATCCATAATGTACCAAGATTTCCAAATGGAAATAACAAGCAAGACAAAAGAATTGGAGCCACCTCTCTCTACAGCTTTTAATTTGATCTTCTCTTCCCTTCCTGGTTTTATATAGGGGAAAGGCATTTATAGAAAGCCTGACACTGTACAGGTGGCCTTGACTAAGACAGGGTGACACAGATTCTGTAGGCAGAGAAAATTCATGTAAATGAGATTCACGGTTCTCTGCATTGTGGATTTTTATTTTTGCTCAGGTACCTCATTATAAAATAAGTACTGTAATTTGTGCCCTTTCCTCTCTTGTAGAAAAAAAATACATATAAAGAACAACAAAATGCTAATGACAAGCTGTCAGATGTGCCATAAAGAATGTTCTCGGATAAACTGAGAACTGTTCTGTTTTTTTCATCCACAAAATCATTATGAAATATTCACAAAACTCTTCACAACAATGCTTCAAACAACTCTTTCCCACCAGTATGGTAAAGGTCCTTAACATAGCCAAAGCCAGATATTTCTCACAAAAAGGAAAAAAAAATCTTCAGTAAATAACAATACAATTAGAATCTAAATTCTTGCCTCCAATTTTCTCCGTTATTTGAACATTGTCACTGTCAGAATTCTTTTAATCATGTCTCAAACCATCAAAGCACTATTGGTCAGGGGCCTGAGGAGATAGATGACTCAATTGCAAAAGCCTTGGCTGTATAACCGGGACCTGAGCTCGTCCCCCAAACTCACCTAAGAAGCTAGATACAGTAAAATGTTTCTGAAATCCCTGTATTCATAAGGCAAGACAGGAGATGCGGGCTGAAGAACCACCTAGGATCACCAGCCAGCTCCCCTGCCGTATACAGCACAGCAGCAGAAATAGTGAGAAAATCCTGCCTCAGAATAAGGTGAAAGGCAACTTCCAAAAGTTGCCCTATGACCTCTATACACGTGCTATAGCAGATGTACACACGTACATATCAAATTTGTTTTTTTTTTAATTATTAGTCAAAGAATTGTAATTATACCAATATTATATTCTGAAAACATACTATTTTATGATATCAACTTTTCAGACAGAAACAGAAAGAGAAAAGGGAAGGGGGAGAGAAGAAAAGAAAAACTGTTATGGAAAACTTAGTCATTGCATCAGCCTTGACTGTCTTCTCATTATCCACCCCATCTCCCGACCCAAATTTTTGTTTGTTTGCTTTGTTTTGTGTGGGGAGCCAGGGCCTCCACACCACCCTTGGGAACCTGACCTTTATACATCCTTAGGCAAGTTTCTGAGTTTGTACAGCCTTAAAGCAGGTCTCTGAGAACCAGCCGTGTTTGTGCAAGATTAGCTGTCCCTTGCATCTCCGGAGGACAGGCTGACGGAAAAATGTTCAGACACCAGACAGTAGTTGAGCCATAACAACGGGAAGGCTGCAAGCTTCCTCTCCCCCCTCCCCTTACCTATGATTTTTGCTTTATAAAATCTGCTTGTGTTAATAAAAAATAGACCTTGACAAAACTTTGCTTGGTCTCGCTCCTCTCTCTTGCCCGTTTTCCTTTCAGGCTTGGCCCCCTCGACCCCACGAATAACTAGGTTGCGGGAAGGGACAGTTTTGGTTTTTTATTTATTTGTTTGGGGGTTTTTTGTTTGTTGTTGTTATTGTTTTGCTGTTTGGTTTTTTTGAGACAAGGTCTCTCTACATAGCCCTGGCTGTCCTGTAATTCACTGTTGACCAGGATGGCCTTCAATTCACAGAGGTACACCTACCTCTGCCTCCCAAGTGCTGGGATTAAAGGCATTGCAACACCACACGTGGCTTTTCCTCTCAAACTTTGTCTCTATTAAAAACAATGTGCCACTTTTTTCTTTTCTAGTTTATCCCAGAGAAAATTTGGTTCTGAGTGTATCTTTTTTCACTTGAGAAAGATTTATTCTCTGAAGAGAAAGATAAACACCTTGACACCTTTTCTAAGTGAGATATCACCAGCGACAGCCCACTTGGCTTACCATTTCCTGTTTTGAGGGTGTGATGGTGCCAGGGCAGCTGAGAGCAAGAACTGAGTCTGAAGCTAGCTTCTAGCATGGCGTGGCCGTGCATGCTGTGGATGCTCTTGGTTTCCACTTCTCTTGGTAAGAAGGCAACACATTTGCTTTTACAAGTATTCGTTAGGAATGGGAAGTCAGTCGGGAAAAGGATTAACGGCACTGGGTTCTGAGATCAGCATTCTTGGGGCCCGCTTCCAGGAAGCATAAGTCTGGTATCCCCTGCCTGGCACTGAAAGGCAGATGAGGGTGGGAACCAGACTGAGAGTCTGTTCCTAACTCTGACAGAAGCCACAATGGAGTCATTTCTCTTTTCTTTTCTACAGGAGCTAGCACGGCTCAGACAGTCTCTCAGCCTCAGCGGGAAAAGTCTGTGCAGGAAGCAGAGTCTGCAACCCTGGACTGCACCTTTGACACAAGTGATACTAATTACTACTTGTTCTGGTATAAACAGCAAAGAAGGCAGGTGACTTTCGTTATTCGCCAAGAAGCTTATAAGCAACGTAATGCGACGGAGAACCGCTTCTCTGTGAACTTCCAGAAAGCAGCTAAGTCCTTCAGCCTGGAGATCTCAGACTCACAGCTGGGGGATGCTGCGACATATTTCTGTGCACTCATGGAGCACCACAGTGACACAGGTAACAGAGAGGGGCTAACAGAAACTTCAGATCTCAGCATCTGTGCGAAATGGCAGGAAGTGGCCGGAGTACCAGCTGCATACAGAAAGAGACTTTCTTTTCTCTGGAGGAAAAAGTACACAGATGCAATTGTAGGAAACACAGATGTAATTCTATAAACTGCAATTCTCAAGACAATAATAAAATGCCGGGGATGTACACAGCTTTACAGTTTGGCAAAGTGTGTTCACGTGTATTATTTTATTGGCTATCAAAGCTCACATGCATAGAACAGGCCAGACATCTTCAGTGTCACTGTGATCCAGCAGACCCCAGAGTTAGACCTAAAGCTATTCAAAATTTAATGATTCTAAAAACTACGTGTATTCATTAGCTTTTTGTTGCTGTGATAAAAAACACCATGACCAAGGCAACTTATAGAAAAAGAAAGTTTACGTGTGTTTATGGCTCAAGGATAGGGTTATTGTGGCAGAAACAGCATGGAGCTGGAGCTGCTGAGAATTCAAAGTTCACGTCTCAGCAATGAACATGAAGAGAGAAAACCAACTGGGAGTGAGATGAGGCATTATGCCTTCAAAGCCTGTCTCTTGTGCCATATTTCATCCAGCATCTCCTAAGTCTCTTCAAATATTGTCACCATCTGGGGATCAAGAATTCAAATACTTGAGACCAGAAGAACATTTCTCAAGCCAGTACATAAACAATTTTATGTGCATATCCCACTATCTAACCAAAGATATAGATGTGTGTTTACATATATATATGTATACATATACATCACATATATGTATATACATGTATACATATATACATATACACATATATACATACACATATATATGATTCAATTTCTTATTTGCCCTACAGATCTTATTTTTATACACTACTCTCCTTTCCTCGGCCTTGCTCACTATTCTGACATACTATAAAAATCTGGTTTTGTTTGTTTGCTTGTTAGGGATTGAATACAGAACCTCATCTACACTAAGCCAGTGCTCAGCCATTGAGGTACATCCTCAGCCCTAAAAGTCCCCATCTTCTACCTTCCCACATAAGCTATCTGATGTTTTATGATGTTACTTCTCTCTAATTTTAAAATAGTTGGAAAATCGACATCCTGTCTAGCCCATTGTTTCCTGGGTGATCTGATGGATCTACTTTCTGATTTGGAACCCTCCTTTGTCTGGCAAAAATATGATACTATAGTAATTGTTTATGATGAGGCAACCTGGAGAAACCATTTGGGAAATCATCTCTAAAAGTTGGGGCCAAGTAGCTGTCTGGCACAAGTGACCACTCTTATTTATACCCACTAAGGAATGAGGCATTTCTGAATAATGGAAGGTCCCCACCTTACTTAGGCTAAAGAAAAGGGACTTTGTTTTGTTTTTGTTTTTTGTTTGTTTGTTTTGTAAATAAGAAGAACAGTGCCTGTGATGGGTAGAATATGCTTGGCCCAGGGAGTGGCACTATTTGGAGGTGTGGCCTTGTTGAAGGAAGTGTGTCACTGTGGGGGTGGGCTTGGAGGGAGCTTCCTCCTACCTTCCTAGAAGCCAGTCTTCTGTTTGCCTTCGGAACAGGATGCAGAACTCTCAGTTCCTCCATCGCCATGCCTGCCTGGACACTGCTATGCTTCCTGCTTTGATGATAATGGACTAAACCTGTGAACCTGTAAGCCAGCCCCAATTAAATGTTGTCCGTATAAGAGTTACCTTGGCCCTGGTGTCTCTTGACAGCAATGGAAACCCTAACTAAGACAGTGCCGTGTTTCTTTTCATGTTCATAATATCCTACAACAGTTGCCACGACTTAGCACCTGGGTACAGCATTCATTCCATCTGCTCACTTTAGAAAGTACAGGAAAGAATAAGACAGGTCCAATGAGCATGCTCCAAACTTCAAGTTTGGAATCATATTTAGGATGAATACAGGCCAAGCCAAGTGCTGAACCATCACTCAGATTGATAAATCATTTTCCAGAACCTATCTGTTCCTCCACTCACTTCCAGTCTAAGAACACCACACTTGAGACGTTTCTCTACTTATAGGCTCTTTAGAAGTGCCAGGCATGGGCTAAACTCAGTGAAAGCATTGCTCTCACAAAGGCAGAAACCCTCAAGCCTACTAAATTTTATCCTCTCCTTTATCCCAGGCCCATTGGTCATCAAGGTTCACAAATCCAGCCAAATGTCAGCATCTATCAGCGCTTCCTTCTCCTTTCCTTCTTTGCTTCTCGTGCCCGCATACAGCTCTTCTCAATTGAACTGATAGATAAATATCCACCTAAGCCCTCAGTCCTCAATTTCTCCCCCTCAAATGTTGACTCATACAGCTAAGAGAATGGTCTAATAAAAATCAGATCATGAGGATTTCCCCTTCAATGAAGACCACTTTCCATGAAAGAACCATAATTACTAAAGAATTATTAAAGTCCCATCAAAGTGCAGGCTATCACTACAGTTTCACAACTATGCCTTGCAGGATAAATGATCAAGAATCATCAACTGATGAATTGATTCGCTTCCTACTTATCAGTTCAACCTCATTTATTATCATGCTTCTGTCTGCATCACATCTCCCTCTCCAGGCACGGTCTCATCATGAGTTTATCTCTCTAATTTGTGCTTTTGTTGGAGCCTGCCCTCATCACAGAACACTCATCCCACTTGACCAACTGACTGCTGTTTACGACATTTCAAGCAGCCTAGACACCCATCAGTGATTAGATAAATTAATAATAAATAATAAAAGCACATTTACACAATAGAATGCTATTCATCTGTTAAAAATTGAATTATGATATTTGAAGATAAAAAAAATGGATCTAGATAAAATGATCCTGAATAAGGTAACCCAGATGCAAAAAGGACAAACATTTTGTGGTTTTTTTTTCCTTATATGTGGTTGTTAGATTTCAAGCCTTTGATAGGCATGCTACCAACCATGTAACTACAGGGATTAGGTGTTGAGTAAAGAGCTAAGGGGAAGAGGAGGATCTTCTTCTATGGAGAAATAGTCAGGAGACTAGAGCAGAATGATTGAACAGGGAGAAGGAAGGAAGAAAGGAGTATGGGAGAGAATTTGGGGATAACTAATACTAAAGGAGGGCCTATGGAAATGTATACTATAGAAGCTTTTAAAAATAAATACATATATGAAAATGTCTAAATGGAGCCATCAAATAATGGATGAGACAATGCCCCAACTAAACATCTTTTGCCTCCAAGTGAAACTTCCAGTGCTAGACAGAAATGGGTTCCATCTAATTGAGTCATTGTCCAAAGAGAACCCACAAAAATCCCCAAACTTCTCAAGCTATTGCCAAGGATATTGCTTACTCTCTACAAGCTGATGGAAAATACCTATTGATGAAGACAGCAAGTACATAATACATGCATCAAACATGAAGAAAATTAAGTCAGTGCCTAACTACAGCCTTCATCCCAATTGATTAGTGCTTGTGGTAGTAGAAGGTACTCTTCATTCTACCAGTGAATAAAGGTCAATCCAACTACAAGCCCTATAATCTTACAATGGTAACCTGCCTGTATAATGTACTGAATTGCCTGTATGACATATTGGGGCAATAGTGGCATAAACACTGTGGAAGCAACCAACCACTCTTTAGTTGTATTTAAGGCCCACTCCACAAGATGGAACCCATTCCTGACACTGTTCATGTAGCAAAGAATCTGAGACTGTATAGGCCATGAGCCTAGGGAAAGAGAAAATGCTATATATAGTTTTACTAAAGAAACATAGCAATAAAACTCCTAATGGCATTCTGCTATATGCATAGGTATCCTCCATCATCAGAGAAACTTCCTCTCAGTAATAGAAGAAAACCAATATAGAGACCTACAACTGGAAAAATTGTAAAGAGTGATAGATTTTGGAACACTCAGTTCTTGATCAAACCCCTCTTCTCAAGGCTCAGGAAGCTTCAGAAAGGGAAACAGAAAGAGTGTAAGAACAAGTAGGGATGGATCACTACAAGAGTACAGTGTCTTCCAGACACAGCTGTACTTATTAACTCACAGAGATGGTGGCAGCATGCACATGGCCTAACAGATTAGAGCCAGACAGAATCCCAGTGCTGAGAAAGTGGATACAAGTTCCCACCTCTAAATCAAAGACTCATCTCCAATTAACTCCTCACTCACAAAGGAAAAATTAGTCTTCTCCAATGGAATCTGACTGGACATATTAACCACACTTAAGGGTAGGCACTATGCCCAGCAGTAGATGGCCAATACAAAAGCAACCCAATTGTGTTTTGTAGACATTTTGTCTCATACTGTTTTGTCTGGAATAGTCTTTTGTTTGTATATTATGGTTTATGATTTTGTATTTTATAGGGTGTGTGTATCTGTATGTGAATTGTGTGGGGTTTTTTTCTGGTTTGTTTTGGTTTTCTTTCTGTTTGTTTTCTAGAGAGAGAGAATGGAAACTATAGGAGCATAGATTCCAGTGGGTAGAGAAGTGAGGAGTTGGGTGAAGAGAAACTATAATCAGAATATATTGTATGAAAAAATATTTGCAATAAAACAATATTTTTTAAAAAAATTTATGTTTCCAAATATCCACTCCTCTTTTGTGTGTAGTACTGGGTTACATGCCCAGGTAGAGCTGACCACTTCCTCCTTTTTGGGTTAACTAAAACCCTAAGCATAGTTATAAGACAACAAACCTAACTGTCTACAATTCATGTGTTCTTTACTACCTCCCCATTAAAGCAAACTTTAGTTATCACGAACTGAGTTTTATTCATCCACAGCAGCAGTGCTTTCATTCTTTAACTCATAAATGTGGGGGTTAATTTTTAGTAAAATTAATTGATAGAATTCTTCATTATAATTTACAGAGATACAATTTTAGATTGCTAACTCCTCTGTCATTAACTTGGAACTCTAGGCTAACTCAAAGGGACTCGTGTGCTTAAAATTAATATCAATAATAATATTGTGTTGGCAATAACTGTAGTGATAGTAGCTAACACTCATTGACTGTGCATTTATCTCTCAAGTTCTGACAGGTATATAAGATGTATTACTTCATTTAGTAGTCCCAAAAAATCGAGAAACAGGGAATATTGATATCCTAATTTTATAATAAGGATTTAACATTCAGAGAAATAATGTTGCCTAAAACTAAACAATATGTATGTTCACTGGATTCTCTGCTCCCCTATAACACGCTCCATTAATTTAATAGCTGTGTAGATAGAATATAAGAAAGATATACGTGAAAGTGGTTCTATGTTGTGTGTCTACTTCTCACTTAACAGTAACACAGTGAACCTGACATCACTTATTTTTATTAGTAGTTCAGTGTAAATATAACACTGGTAAGTTATTGATTTTTAACATGAATGATTGGAGCTTTTTAAAACATTAGTTGATCATTATTTAATTTTGATTATTCAATGTTTGAAACTTTTTCACTTCATTTTCAAATTACACTTTAAATTTAAACACTAAACTAGAAGTTTGGCCATGGGTGCTGGCAAATGCTCAAGTGCTAATCTGTCTTTAAAAAGAATGACACCCAATGGAGAATATAGACATCATCTCAGAAAACATTTTTGCTTGTAACTTCTTAAATGTATTTTTTTCATAGGGCTAAAAGTGGGTATGAATGTGCTTTCCAATTATTTTCCACTATTGAAAACTGATGTACACACACACACACATACACACACACACACAATTGCCTTACTTTCTGCTCTATTGCTATGATAAGACAACATGACCAAGGTAACTTATGTAAGAAAGACTTTACTTCATATTTAGACTTTAGAGCATTAGAGCTCATGACCATCATGACACAGAGCATGGCAGCAGGCAGGAAGGCATGATGCTGGAGCAGTAGATGAGAGCTTACATCCTGTTCAGCAATGTGGAAGCATGGATAGAAAGACTAGTTATGGTGCAAGTTTTTTGAAGCCTCAAAACCCATACCCAATAATACACCATCTCCGACAAGGCCACAGCTCCTAATCCTTCCCAAACAGTTTCACCAACTGAGAACAAGGTAATCAAATATATGAACCTAGAAGGCCTATTCTTATTCAAGCTATATTCCATTCCTGGTCCCCACAAGCTTGTGACCAAACCATAATTCAAAATACATTTAGTTCAACATCAAGAGTCCCCACTGAGGAAACTCGAATGGCCGAGAAACACCTAAAGAAATGTTCAACATCCTTAGTCATCAGGGAAATGCAAATCAAAACAACCCTGAGATTTCACCTCACACCAGTCAGAACAGCTAAGATCAAAAACTCAGGTGACAGCAGATGTTGGCGAGGATGTGGAGAAAGAGGAACACTCCTCCATTGCTGGTGGGAATGCAAGCTGATACAACCTCTCTGGAAATCAGTTTGGCGGACCCTCAGAAAAATGAACATAATACTACCTGAGGACCCAGCTATTCCACTCCTGGGCATATACCCAGAAGATGCTCCAACATGTAATAAAGACACATGTTCCACTATGTTCATAGCAGCCATATTTATAATAGCCAAAAGCTGGAAACAACCCAGATGTCCCTCCACAGAGGAATGGATACAGAAAATGTGGTACATTTACACAATGGAATACTACTCAGCTATTAAAAACAATGACTTCGTGAAATTCATAGACAAATGGATGGATCTTGAAAATATCCTGAGTGAGGTGACGCAGTCACAAAAGAATGAATATGTTATATACTCACTGTTAAGTGGTTATTAGCCCAAAAGTTTGAAATTTCCAAGAGTCACTTCACAGCAACAGTAGGGCTGAATGTGAGGTCCCAGATGGAGGGCTTGGAGAAAGGACTGAAGGGGCTGAAGGAGTGTGCAGCCCCAGGGAGGTAGCAACACTGGCAACTGGCCTGCCCCTCCCCCCCCCCCACTCCTGGAGACTGATCCACCAACTAAAGAATACACATGGAGGGACCCATGGTGCTGGCCACAAATGCGGCAGAGGAGGGTCTTGTTATCCGTCAGGAGGAGAAGAGGCCCTTGGGCCTGAGGGTGTTAGATCCCCCAGTAGAGGAGAATGCCAAGGAGGGAAGACGAGAGTGGGTGGGTGGGTGGGAAGGTGGGTTGGAGAATACCCCCATAGTGGTAGGGGGAGGGGGGAGGGAATGGGGAGGTTCCAAAGGGGAGATCTGAAAAAGGGGAAACATTTGAAATGTAAATAAAATATGAAAATAAATAAATAAAGAGTCCCCATTGACTTTAACAGTCTCAGCACAGTATAAGAGTCCAAAATATCTTCTGAGACTCAAGCCAATCTTTTAATTACAACCCTTTGTAAAATCAAAAAGCAAACTATATACTTCCAACATACAGTGGCACAGAATATATTTTATCATTTCAAAAGAAAGGAATGGGGATATAATAAGGAAATACCCATTACCAAATAATGATATTAACAAAGACTGAAACCCAGCAGAGCAAGTTCCAAATCCTGTAGCCCTGTGCCTGGGGTCAAAAGGAGTAAACCCATATATTGATACTCATTATATTTTTTAAATTATCCAAAATAAAAAATAATTTTACAGTTACATAATGCCTCTATTGACCAGAAATTTAGCACGTGTGGAGATTGAGAATTATCTCCAAGTTCTCACAGATAAAAAAAAAAAAAGAATGAATAAAAAACATTTAATAGCACATTTATCTGATTGCAGTATTAAACTGTATTTTTTCAATTTAAACTTGAGAACAAATAAAAAGAGAGCTTGGTAAAATTTGCTACAGTAAACCTAACATTACATTTTAAATATGTCACCAAGAATGTTCGCAGGAGTAAACGTGGAGAAATCAGGGCAGACTCATTCTAACCACTACATTCCATTCCTATTTAGAAATGATCTTGATCATTTTTGTGGTTGGCACATAAAAGGTTTATTTAATGAACTCACAAATGTTCACCATAATGAACAGCTAATTTGGATGACTTTTTAAAACAAAGGGTGATAAAGGCTAACAAGAGTAAAACTACCCAGTAAGTAAGGCTAAAACAAGCACTTCTTTTACTTAAAACATAACCATATCTGAATGGAAGAAATTGTTTGGACTGCTCTAAATGTTATAGATAAATTCTCAGCCAGTCTTCATGAAGTGGTTTTGAGATTGGGGTGTGGGGTGCTTGTTTCAATAAACCTAATAAATTTCTCAACGCTTGACTTGTACGGAGAGGCACGGATGAGTCCCGGAAATATGGAGGAGGGAGTTCTTGCTGATGCAAAGACCTTTGAGCATATATCTCTCCTTAGGAGGGCAAATTGAAATGGCATGGCCACTTACTACTAGCGTTGTGAAAGAAAAAGTTATCAAATCTGAGGAGAAAGAAAAGCAACAATGTGGCTGGCTTTGTGGGAGGGGCATTGGGAGAGCACAGGAGAGCAGTTTCTTTGTGTTTCTTTTTATTGGATATTATCTTTATTTACATTTCAAATGTTATCCCTTTTCCTGGTTGCCCCCCTCCCAGGGACCCCTTATCCCATACCCCTTCCCCCTGCTTCTATGAGTGTGTTCCTCCACTCACCCACCCACTCCCACTTCCCCTTTGATTTCCCTACACTGGGGCATCCATCGAGCCTTCATAGGACCAAGAACCTCTCTTCCCATTGACGCCTGACAAGGCCACCCTCTGCTACATATGCAGCTGGAGCCATGTGTATTCCTTGGTTGGTGGCTTAGTCCCTGGGAGCAGTTTCAAATAAGCACTAACCTGAAACTCCTGGGAAATGCACTTGCTTGTTGCAGCATGTTCACTTAGCAATCCATTACTGAGAAAAAGTTTCTTGGAGCTGAAAGTCAATCTACAAAACTGAAAGAAAAAATTAACCCCAGAGTGTAATGTGTGTTACTGCCTAATTGATGTTCGATTGCTGTGATCATGACCAGGGCAACCTACTAAAGAAAGCATTCGATTGGGGGCTTGGCTTAAAGTTTCAAAGAGTGAGACCATGATTATCATGGCAGGGAGCATGGCAGCAAGCAGGCAGGCACTGGAACAGTAACCAAAAGCCCACATCTCCTCAACAAGTTGGAGGCAAAGAAAGCAAGACTGGGCTTGGTATCAGTATTTGAGACCTCAAAGCTGACCCTCAGTAAGACACCTCCTCCAACAAGGGCACAATCCTTCCCAAACAGTTTCAACTGGGGACCAAGCATTCACATATATGAGCCTATAGGGGCTATCCTCATTCTAATCACTTCATAGACACAAATAATATCTTATTTTGCAGTCTACTCATTTGCATTTTTCTTGTAAGCCTTTGTAGAATCAGTGTTTTGTGGCTTTCTCAATAAGGACTTTAATAAAACTTGGATGCAGCCCCAATTTATGTGAAAATATAACCTTTGCCACATTTAGTGGTATTTTATCATTGTTTTGGATGATCAATTTCTTATACTTAAGCTATAAAATCCTGATTCCATATCCAACTGGTTTAGACAGGTAGCTGGCCACTGTTTATTTAATTTTATCATCCTAACATTCAAATATTCTGTTAGAAGAACTCTAATGAAGCACATGCTTTGGAGCATTATTAATTCCTATTTAATAGTCTGGATTTGGCCACAAAGGAATGAGAAAGTTGATTAATTTATGTCAAACTTTCTAATTCTGTGAAGTAGTTTAGACCTTTCTTCATAGCCATCTGGCACCTTCTGGCTTTGAACAGCAACTTCATAGAAACATATTCTACAAGCAAAGAAATGTTCATGAAGCAAATTCTTTCTATTCTATACCTTCATGGAAACGTTTTATATGTTTGTGGCTATGACAAGATCCTAAATATGTCGGTGTGAACTTGCTTCTAACTTGAAATGACCTTACTAAATGTATGCCAATATCCTAGATACAAAAGCCTATTCTGACTACTTAGGAGCTAGGGGAGAATTCAGTTGTTAATTCAATAGCATGCAGTTCTCCCCACCCCCCAAAAATAAAAATACTTCTTCAGATTTTCCTTCTTTCTTTCCACCAATTCCTACTTTCTTCATTGATTTCTTGAGTTCTAGTGTTCCTAACCTTTCTTCTAGGTTACATGCAAGTTCTGAAGAATTCTATTAATTGCCCAGTATCAAGTAGCACCTAACTTCTTTAGACTGATAAGTCTGCATCTCCATGAGAGTCCCTCACCACAAACCCATCAGCTTGGTAGACTGAAGGCATCAAAGTAAGTTCGTCAACTTGACACAAGCTGAAGTCATCTGAAAGGAGGGAACCTCAATGAGGAAAATACCTCCATATGATCAGGCTGCAGTCAAGCCTGTAGGGCATTTTCTTAATTAGTGATTGGTGGAGGAGGGCCTAGCCTATTGTAGAGTGATACCATTCCTGGGCTGGTGGCCTTGGGTTCTATAAGAAAACAGACTAAGCAAGTTATGGGGAGCAATCGAGTAAGCCTCTGATGCAGGCCTCTGCATCAGTCTCCAGGATTCTTTCCTGTCTGAGTTCCTGTCCTAACTTCCTTAGATGATGAACAATGACATGGAAGTGTAAGTCAAATAAACTCTTTCCTTTCCAACTTACTTTTTGGTCATGATATTTAATTAGAGTAATAAAAATCCTAACTGACTAAGTCTTCCTCCAGTGAACTACCCTTGTGAAGGAAATTGTTACCTCCTCTGAGACATTTTACTTGGACTAGGGAGCTCCAGTGGCCCTGAAGTGGGAAAGGCAAGCTCTTGAATCCAGAATATTAAAGTAAACTTAAAATGTTCATCCTCTAGTCAGTTATTACTCAGAATATAAGTGTGAGGCACAAATGTCCAAACTCATTAATGTTAGGCCTCAGAAACTCAGGCCAAAGTCTAAGTGAGGTGCCTACTAACATACCAAAGAACACACTGACTAGCAGTCCACCACTAGGTACCATGGCTCCTCTTAGCACATCTCACCCTGCCCTCTACCTTAAACCTTTCCCTCCCAGAGGCTGACCTTCTACTTCCCTTTGCCCAGTTCGATCCCCATAGAACTCAGCCGTTTTTAGTCTACTGCTCTCTCTGCCTCCTGACCTTTTGGCCTGGGCTGCTTGAGTCAGGGGCTCTTCTCTTGCTCTCTCTCTCCCCTCTCTCCTCTCATGTCCAGTTTAGTTTGCCAGATATGTTCAGCCTGGACTTTTCTCTGCCTGCTTTCCCCCTTGTATCTACAATAAAAACCTTCTCCATACTTGAGGAGTGGCCGAGTCCCCCTCCTTACATTCTTTTCCCATTCAATTAGGTCATAAACAAACAGAGTCAGGAAAGTAGGCATGGGACTTGGGTGGAAAAGTGTTTAAAGGAGTGGGGGTGAATACAGGGAGGGTGGGGTGAGAGTAATTATGATGCATTATTTACATGTATGAAATTGTCAAAGAACAGAGTTGATAAAAACTTAAAACTACAAGTAGAATCAATTTGATTGAATCCAAAATCGTTACCAAAGCTTACAAAGCCATCTCTGTTCTGGCTTGATTCTCTGACCTCATCTCCTATTACTCCATCACCTGGACTGAACTGAACTGTGTACCTACCATCTCCTGTATGACTCTCTCTCTCTCTCTCTCTCTCTCTCTCTCTCTCTCTCTCTCTCTCTCTCTCTTCCCCCTGTGCTTGATCAGTGCCCAGGCCAATAATCTGTAGAGAATATATCAATGAACCTTCTTGCCTTCTAGTTTCAAGCTAGTTTCTACTGAAGAGGAGCTCCTACAGAGATCAGAGGGAAGAAGTTTAGTTAAGGTCAAGATGTCTCTTTCCCCAGTTTCTTCCTTGGGACTAACATAGGCTGGTATTGACCCAAATGTACCAAGTCAGTTTCTTTTTCTTTTTCTTTTTCTTTTTCTTTTTTTTTTTTTTTTTTTTTTTTTCTGACACAGGGTTTCTCTGTATAGCCCTGGCTGTCCTGGAACTCACTCTGTAGACCAGGTTGGCCTTGAACTCAGAAATCCGCCTGCCTCTGCCTCCCAAGTGCTGGGATTAAAGGCGTGTACCACCACTGCCCAGCACCAAGTCAGTTTCTTAAGGAGGATTTTCCAGATAGCCTATTTCCAGTTCTGAGAACCACTCCTCTCTCATTCAATATCTGGAGTGATGCTTGTCCCAGGGTATATTATAATATGTGTGTGTGTGTGTGTGTGTGTGTGTGTGTGTGTGTGTGTGTGTAGTTTGTATGTATGTATGTGTATGTATCAATAATATATATATATATATATACGTATATCTATATATCTTACTCATACTTTTATATGTTTAAAACTGATGGTATGTTTCTCCAAATTATACAAGTAGCCATTAATTTCCTGCCAGAATTCTAACACTGATTTCAGATCAAAATATATGTCAATTTCGGTTTAAATGTTGCTTCTTCTGTGAGGCCTTTCCTTCCCTGCCTGTTAAATTTTTCTCAGTTCCTGTATATTTTCTGTAATAATACCCACCGCACTTAATGGCATATACTGAAAGTTAATGTCACCTTCTCTAAAGACATCATGTTCCATGACATCAGAAATTAAGTTTGTCTCTCTCATTGCAATAGCTTAAAAGATCATGCTGTATAGCATTTTCCTCTAAGAGAGAGCATTCCATCTTGGTGGGGAGCTCATTAAAATTCATGAAGTAGAGTCAGGCATAGAGGCACACACCTTTAATTCTAAGCAAATGGATCTCTGAGTTTGAGGCCAGCCTGGTCTTCAGAGTGAGTGCAAGGACAGCTACACAGAGAACCCTTAATCACAGACTGATTGAGAAAAACTGCAAATGTCTAAACAGGGAATGTGCAAGAACCATGGCTGCTTGCTGTTTGGTTGGTTGCTCTGTGTTCTCACTGTCCATCCATCTGTGATTCTGTCTTCTGCCTTCAAGTTTCACTTCCATACTTCACCGTGATCTCAACACTTCGCAGAGTTTCAGACTTCCCAGCTCCTGTAAATGATGCCACGCTCCTGTTAGAGTTCACAACCAGGCACCAGTTCCTTTTTATCCTTTGAAGTCCCCTGATAGCTACTCTGCCTCAGTGAAATCTTTTCCCTGCTCTTTCCATCCCCCACCCCAATTCCCAGCAGCCCTCTGTACTACTGACACACTTTCTTCTAAGATATCTTTACCCTGGGGCTGGAGAGAGGACTCAACAGTTAAGAGCATTTGCTGCTCTTACAGAGGATCCTAGGTCAGTTCCCAGCACTCAGATTAGCTGTTCACAGCTGCCTATGTCTCCAGCTCTAAAGAATCTGATGGCCTACCAAGATCTCCATATGCATGTGTAATACCCACACAGAGAGACACTCACCAGTGCATATGATGGCTTGTGTTCATTGTCAACTCGACAGAATCTTGAATCACAGGAGACAGACCTATGGGCATGCATGTGTGTGATTAACTCCTTTATGTTAATTGGTTTGGTGAGTGTTAAGTACCTTGAGTGATATCCTTCCCTGGCTGGCATCCTGGACTGTACACACACAAAATGGGAGCTAAGGAACAGCATGCATTCATAGTCTCTCCTTCTTGGTTGTGGACGTGGTGTGTCCAGCTGCTTCAAGCTCTTACCACTCTGACTTCCAGCCATGATGGATTTTGTGCTTGGACAATGAGCCAGAGTAAACCTTTCTGCCTTAAGTTGCTTTTTTTTCAGAGTATTTTGTTCCAGCAACCGGAAAAGTAACTAAGACCCTGACTATTCCACATCCCACAACAGTTCTTGATTCCATACATGAATGTGACTCTGCCTGACTCTGAGAGTTCTCCAGAATCAATGCCTCAGTTTGCTGATCCATCCTGATCCCAACGGGTGATTTTCCATCCGATGTTTTTGGTTCAATCATTCTCAGACTTTTTTAAAAATCATTTCACCTTCTCTTGTATCTTGCTGTGCTCTCTGAAATAACCTTTAACTCCCCCTCTACGTACTGTTGAAGATCTTCCATATTTCAGTTCCTCCAGAGAAACCCCACTGAACTGCTGCAGCCTTTCACAATCTCCTTTCTTCTGAATACTCATAGCCTGCCCTTAAACATTATAAACCAGTGCTATGCTACCTGGCACCAATAGTTTTTAATCTATGTTTAATGTTTAACTTCCTAACTAACTTATAACTCCATCGAGGTTAAGATTAGATCTTTTGAAATTATGTAATATTACTAACCTGATATTTGATACATGTGTGGTATGTGATTTTGACTGCGATGCTTTGAATTTCTTCTAATATCTTTCATTTCCTTTGGTGGTCTTTAGGGGAAAGGATCAGTTCTAGATGTCTTATCTGTTATAGATTTCGTGTAGGAAATGATGTTCCTATGGGACCTTCCTTGAGACTGTAGAGAATTGAGGTTAGGTTTTAAAATGTAGAAAAATTATATGGAGAAAACTATCCAGCATTGACTGCAATGAGCATGATGGGGAATCCTGCCTATTCTCTATGTGGGTCAAATCCTAACAAACATTGCTAGATATGCACAGAAAAATATGGCATTGACTATTAGTCCAGTAAGTGGACTCCAGTAAGTGGAGTAAGTGGGTGGAGGGTGTTGAGTCAAGTTCTGTTTGTGTGATCTTAAGCATTTAGTGCAACTCCTGAGACTCCAGCTCCTCTTCCATAAAGTTAAATGCTGTGATGATTTAATGTGATTATGCATTCATTTGACATAGTGCTTAGTCTGCAGCCAAACTAAATACACATCAGCTATCACGGTCTTATTTTGCTCTTTTTCCACATTCTTGTGTAAGAGTTGAAAACGTGGAGAAGCTGACTCTAGAAGTCAAGATGGCACAGAAAGGTATACCTCCTACAGAGGGGCAGTATGAGCCATGAGTTAACCCAGCTCATCAGAAGCCACTACGTGTACTTAAGGAAGTCTTCAAGGAATACCCTTCCATGCCATTCCTATCAACAGTCCACAGGGTGGACATCTATTTTTTTTCAAGTCAGATTTGCAACTCAGGCTAGCATGACTAAAGGATTCGGGTTCGGATTTGCAGAAAGGATACATTCTAAGGACATGGATGTGATGAGCTGCACTCAGGTGGAGGTAATCAATGCTTTCTCTCAGAATTTTAAAACTTGAAATTAGTAAGAGGAAGCTTGAGTATTTCTTTGGAGATTAAACTGTAAGATAAAACCCAGCCATGAAATGTTTTCAATCTTGCCTATTGCCTTGCGGCGGCATCCAATACAAGTGGAAGAAGCTAATGCATACAAAGTGGTGGAGAAATGGACTGACTTCCAAGATTCAGTTCCCTCACACCCCAGATGCCTGAAGCCAAGCCCAGATTCACCTTTCAAATTTATCAGTCAGTCTGTTTCTCTTATTTGTTTAAGTTTATTCAATTGATGCACCTTGGGAAAAAGCCTTATGGAACCAGTAAGAATCTAAAAACATAGATTTTTCTAAGAAAATAATTTAAATCCTGTTTTAGAAGGATTTAAATTATTCCCGGTAATCTAAGCATCCTGAAGAGGGCACTGTTTACATTCCCATCTCTCTCTCTCTCTCTCTCTCTCTCTCTCTCTCTCTCTCTCTCTCCCTTCCTGTCTTCTCTGCCCCCTTCCTTTTTATGAAAAGAAAGGCCTAAGTGAATTGCAAAAGAAAAAACTACTTTATTTAGAGAGCCCTAGCCAACTTCTAGGGCTCCTAAATCCAAGCATTCAGTGAGCTGGCACAGGGAAAGGGAAATGAACAGAGCATGGGCAAAGATTCGACGGCTTCAGCCAGACTGTGAGTTAACGGTTCACTGGGAAGACAGCTGTGAGGGTAGCACAATTATCTGTGTAATGTACAATGAGCAGCAACAAGGTTCAGGTTGCCTCACCTGTCTTCCTTGAGGAAGAACGGGGTGATGGAGTAACCAGTGACCCCCGACCTTCTGGGTTGCTATCTTTGCACAGCGTTATGTGGAGAGAAGACAGTGCAGCAAACCGTCTGCTCCTCAGCACCTGGGAAGGAAGAAAAAGCACTGTCTTCGGCAATTATTCGAGCTCTGCCACAGACAGATCGCTCTGGAACAGACAAGAGATCTGGGGGAAAGCCTGGCGTTTCTGTTTGTGTTGCTGTCAAGTGGAGCAGTGAAGAGAGAAAGAAGATTAACAGCCTCACTTGATTAGAAAGCTCACCTCAGCACCCTGCACTTCTCGGGACTCCAGCACAGCCACACTGCCATCTACTTATGTGCAGTGAGCACACAGTGCTCTCCTGACCTTGTTGGTCTATACCCAAACCTGCATCTAACACCCCAGGCTTCCTTAAAACTCAGACTGTGTTTGCAGGGCTTAGCTCTATCTCTGATCGTTCTATAAGGTAACTCCTGAAACCAATGGGAAAAAGATAGTGTTTAACATTTATTTCCTGAAAAGGAATATAAACTTAAGAAGAAAACCCCTAAACATGTCTTCCTGAAACTAGAGAGTCTTGTCCTCTCAGGCTTCACAGTCAGCACCCGTCAGCCTTCCATCATGAAATGACTTTACCTTTATGTACTATCACAAATAATTCCCATGAAATATGAAGTCATTGTGTGCCTTAATGTGAATGTAACATTTAACATTTACCCGTGGAAGAAATGGGAGTACATAATTGATGAGAATACTCTGTGAGCGGCTTCCCACCTAGTGTTTCCCAATAAAACACTGAGTACTGTAGTCAGGTAAGTCATATCTAGGTATCTGTTGGCCACAATATTTGGAAAGATTTTTGTAGGACTTTCAAAGATAATAAACAGGTTAATTGAAACGTCCTGAACACACACTGGTTAGCGAAATCACTTTATCTGCCCATCAACCCTGGAGCCCTGGGATACAAATTCTCTTTTGTCTCTAATCTTTTTCAATTAATATTAGGGAAACTAAGTGTCAAACAAACAGAGACCTCATCATTAATATCTCACATGTGTAAGCTCTCTCTCTCTCTCTCTCTCTCTCTCTCTCTCTCTCTCTCTCTCTTCCTTCCTTCCCTACTACTCCCTGAATTGTTTGATACGAGGATGCATAAGCCATCGAAGAAGGTTGTGACACACCCATAGCCAGTCACTGGACCTCCCCTTGTTTCTTCTTCACATTGAGTCTTCCCTACAGTGTGAGAGGAAACGCAATAAAACTGCTGGTGCAGCCCCTGAAGGATGACCCTCCACCATGGGTCACAGCTTGGCCATGCTCATCTCCTTCCTGGGCTCCCAAACGTCGTACGGATAGCCTTTTCTCAGGTACATGGCTAATGTCCATGCCCAGGTAACCAAGGGACACTAGGTTCAGATGGGTTCTGACGGTCATATCATGGACCCCCAATGACAGCTCCTTTTCCATTTTCTGCACTCTCTACTTACGTGTGTTTTGTTTTCCAAACTACATCATTGCATTTGTCTCTAGGGTGACAGAAGTAGGGCTATTGGCCACTCACTTCAGGAAAGGCACTCTCAGTAACCTATAGGAACCTGTTGGCCTGCACTGACCAAGGGTTCCTCCAATGGCCACAGATGATTTATAGCCCCAATAATAAGACTCTTTAGAGAGACCCCAGAATGATTCCACAGTAGCAACACCTAATGGATACTATCCTTAGTGAGTCTACAGACATTTTCCAAGGCTTCTTTCCTGAACAAGAGAACCAATCCCAACTTTATGACCAGGAAGCACTCATCATTTTTTTTAATTTAAGTGAATTAAGCTTAATTAAAAGAAGTAAGAGTGTACAGTAAGTTCAAATCTACTCTTTAAAGCACTGAGGAAAATACTGTTTGAAGATGTGCTTGCTTCTAGGTTCTGCTGTATCTGTGTGCCTGTGATATTTCTTTTTCCAAAAGGTTTACAGTGGACAGTAACTGAATAAGAAATCTTCCTGAAATTCGAGCGTGTATCTGATCTTTGTACATTCACTGTGCCCCTGGAATTTTGTGTCATAATCTCACCCCCAGTATAGTGGTATTCCAAGACAATGTGTTTATAGTGGACCCCTTGGCGTGGATTAATGCTGTCATAAAAGCCAGAGGATAAGAGGTCTCCACTCTGGCTACTGTTTAGCAGTCTGTAGTTCTGAAGAAGACTCTCACTAGAACTCTACCATACTGGCAGATGATCTTTAGCTTCCTCCTTGCTATAGACCTGGGAGAAATAAATTTCCGTTGCTTATAAATCAGCCAGATTATGACGTTAGCATAGCAGCCCAAACTAAGAATCACACACATTTTTTCAGTTCTTAGCAAGATGACAGGATTTTCATTTTCAGACCACATGGTCAATTAGTAAATAAGAAATACACTACAAGAGGGCTTTTGCTTAAAAGTTATGTTTTTCATTCCAAATTCATAAATGTAGACACTCAGAAATCATGCCATGCCTTCAACTGGGATATAAGCTGCAAAGATGTGAAAGTTGATTCTGCCTGCGTGTGGTACGAAAACACAAAATCAGAGTGGAGATCACAGCATTCAACTCAAGTTTTACTGTGGGCTTCACAGAAGAGTGAGCACATGACTGGAAACAAAACAAGATTATCCACAACAATTACCAAAGTGTAGGGGGTAGTGCTGATTCTAAGGTCCTGCTCCCCAATTGGTTCTTGATCGATCAATAAAGATACCAGCGACCAATAACTGAGGATGGGGCGGAACACTTAGACTTCCGCAGGAGGACCTAGGGAGAATCTTGAGAACTGGGAAGAAGAAGGAGGAACTGCAGCAGGAGGAGATAAAGCCAACCAGCCATGTGAGTTTTCAGTTGAAGTAGCCAATGGCCACTATATCAGATTATACCTGGTGTGATAGAGGAGGTTTAGGAGTGCTGTCATTGAGTTAGCAAAGGCATTTTAAGATTAACTGGCGCTTGTGTGTGTGTGTGTGTGTGTGTGTGTGTGTGTGTGTGTTGTTGTTGTTGTTGTTGTTGTTTGTCCGTGGATCTAAAGGACCCTGGGTGGGGGCTGGTAGCGTGGTCCACCCAGAACTTAAAGCGGGGTAGCAAAAACTACATGCTACACCAAAGCAGTGTTATTACCAGAATTCTGTGAGACACGATCAGAGGAGAGCCCTAGCAGCTGGTTTGGTGTTCTCTAGACGAAAGGATAGAAGGTTCTTACCTTCTCCTTTTATAGAAAGCACATTTTTTTTCCTTTCTAACAGAAGAAAGGGAGGAGTTATGAATAAATACCAGCAGTAACTGCCTTCGAATGTGGACCTATCATATTTCTTCTCCACCACCATCTCTCCATCCATAGAGATGAGTCAGTGTGCAACTTTCTAACTCCCAACAGAATTTACATAACACAAGACGTCCATTGAAGCCAACCAAAAAACTGTACCCAAAACACTCTGGAGCTGAGGACATAGCTCAGTGGTAGAGCACTAATGAAACACGTTCGGGGCCCTGGATTCCACCCCCAGCACTGAAAAAGAGGCCGATTCTTGCATACTAATCACAGGGCTATTTTCATATGTAATCTCAAATACTCTACAGCCCAAGGAGTCTCAAAAAAAAGCTTCAAGGTGGAATATGGGGAAAATGTATGCTCTGGCTCATAGCCAGGTTTACATCAAGTAAATTAGAAGCATTGCTAATCAGAAAAATCTCTTAGTTTTCCTATACTAGCTGCCGGTTTCTTCTTTCTCCATTTATTTTTTATTTTTTGGGTTTGGATTTTTTTTTTTTTTTTTTTTGGATAAATTGCGACATTTGTTTAAACCTTGCATCTTTTCAGGCTAATGGCAAACAGATTTCACTTCCAGAAACTGTCCAAGTTAAATGTTCTCCCAAAAAGTAATTCAAAATCCAGCTTTCCTCATAGAGCCATGAGATGAACGAGCCTGAGTCAACACCCTTGGATGCCAACTGTTTTAGGTTTTTCATTCCAGACTTCTAAGAAAACAATAATCCTCATTCAGTCAGGCTCAGAAACTATTCCAGATAGTGCGATTATAATGTAAAGATGGACAACATTTCAGCACCTCCTGAGCAGCAGTGCAATCATTAAGGGTAACTAACAATAATGGTACAAGTCCTTTGGTTGCCAGCTCCCGCATGAGCCAATCAGATGCCACATCAGTGGGAAAGGTCAACAGTAACACCTGACAGAGCACAGGCTCCTGTCACCAGCCAGAGCTTTCAGTCCTGGCAACAATAACTTTCATATTCTGACAAAATGAAATTTGACATGAAAAACTAACTCAATTCCGTGGGGTCTTGAGTGGAACACACCAGGCAGAAAAAAGAGACTCTGACCTTGTATCTGTCAGTACCTACAAGGTATCATAAATTTCAACTTCCCTGAACAAGAGCAAGGTTCTCTGCTGATGATTGCTTATCGGGAAACATTTATTTTACATTTATGAGCTTGGCTTTTTGTTGTTGTAGTCACATGACAGAGTGTTGTGATCACGTGGCAGAGTGTTGTGAGGGATTTCTTATTAGATTTCTGTAAACTTTAGCATCATGTTTTCATTTGTCAATTTTCATTAGAAGCAACTTCACAATGAAACTGTTGATGAGGAAAAGACATCCTCCTCCAGCCTAGTCTGCTGAGAGAATGACACATAAGCCTCCTAGTCTCTCCCTTCTTAAAGTCAAAAGTAGGCAAATCCCTCAAAATATTAATATGACTAAAAATTCATTCACTTGAATTTTAGGGCATTATTTAGCACCTTCCTTCCTGTACTATTTCCTAACTAAGGAGTATATGCTTTTTTAAAAATAATTTTAATTTACTCTTGAACAATTGTCTGTGTGTGTGTGTAAAATGTATTTTGATCAGAATCACACACTAGAGGAGTGAGATTTTTATATTTAAATTTTATATTAATTTTAAATTCATTATGATTAGAGAACACACCTTTTTTTAAAAACCTGATTTTTTTTAAATAGATTAATGAAAAAGAAATAAATAAAAGATGTTCTTTGGGAACAAGTAAATAATGGTAATTAATTTTATTTGAATATTTAAAATGTGTATATGGGCATCTACATAGTCAACATTTGTATCATATCATTAAATGCTTCTGTATCTTGATTTGCTTCCTACTAAATTTTTCATAGTCTTTAAGGGACTGCTGAGGATCTGGAGAGATAGCTCAGTGTGTAAATGTGCTGTATGAGCATGAAGCCTGAGTTCAGATCTCAACACTCACATACACAGCTGGCCATGGCCACTCAACAGACATGTAGCCTCAGTACTGTGTAAGGGCAGGGGTCACTGGGAGAAGGATCACTGAGACTTGCTGACCCCCAGCCTAGCTCCAAGTTCAGTAAGACTATGTCTGAAGGGAATAATATAGAAAATGATAGAGTAGGACATCTGATGTTCTCCTGTAGCGTTTACAGTCATGCATACCCCACCACACATGTTCATAAAACACACATACACCATATTCACACACATGTGCATATACACATGAATAAAGATACACAATGACTATTGAAATCTTACACTGATTGTATCAAATTGCTCTAGAAATGAATTATTTCACTTATTTAGCTGTGTGTGTGTGTGTGTGTGTGTGTATACATGGCTTGTAGCATATTTCTTTATATAGTCATTTTAACACTGTATAATGTCTGGGACATCCACTTTATCTAGATTGTGATCATGAGGCAGTATCTCTCATCCTGGATAGTACTATGCTATTTTTCCCTCAATGCTTACCTCTCCTTTCTTGCTTTAGAATAAAATTCCCCGTCTCCCATACTTCTCTAAAGCCAGCTGTGGTCACATTTTATTGAGCTCTGCTCAATAAAATGTAAGTATAAGCACCATGTGGCTGCCTGGAGGGATTCCTCTAAGCCTCAGCCCTCGGCCCCTTGGTGTTTCCCAGTTGCCTTGGCTCCTTCCTTCTCTCCTGCTAGAGTTGTTGATCCGCTAAGACTCTATTATAACCTTGGCTTAGTCTGTGTACCATGAGCTTTCTTCAGGAAAGTCCAGTTGACATCCATACAGTGCTCAATCCCACCTTCTTTGCATGAACCCCTTTAAGGAGGTAAAGCATTTCCAGGTGTTTTCAGACCACAATGTTTAAAGCACCATGCTGACATTTATGCTCGACTGTATCTGAATCTGCTGGATACATCATTTTTTGGTCGTTTTTTTTTTTCTAAGAGTTCAGATGGGAAGCAGGTAGAGGTCCTCTTTGCACAGATGAACAACCTAGTGTTGTGGCTTTTATCAGCGATATTTCCTTCTACAAGTTTTTACTCAAGATTTGTGTTAAAACCTCTCAATGGATGAATTTTCAAAAATAAATTATCAAATGCTTTTATTTTTTAAGGATATTTTCTCAAAAGACTTTCTAGTTTATTTTCATGTCAAGTCAGGACTTCTGATGGACCAACCTAATTCCATCTTAAGGTTAGAAGCCATTTAATTACAAGGTCAGAGTAAGTTCCCCACCCAATGGTGTTTGACTCACACTTTGAATGTATCCTGAATTCTACCCTAAGATAAGATGTTCTGCCAAAGAATCTTGAGATGTTCTGCCAAGATGATCTATCAAATAATCATATCTGCTGTCTGCTTCTGTAATTTGCTTGCCAAGTTCTTACATTACCAAATTCCTCTGAAAATCCCAGTTTGTACCTTTTTCCCATCTAAAAGGAGACCTGAAAAGTTCACCCACACTGCTCTCTCAAATCTCCTTTTGGAAAGTCAGTTCTATGCGTAGTAAATAAAGCTTACTTAACTGGCTTTATTTTTTGTAGTGGCCCTTATTCTTACTTGGAGGGATCAACATTCTTGAAAGCCCCAGCAAGATCAAGACCCCAAATTCTAAAGCTAGATTTTGGGTTGGTGGTCTTTACTCTTGTTCCTCAGGATTAGTAGTTTGACTCTTTCGTCAGGCATGATGGCATGAACCAGTAATCCCAGTACTCAGGAAATGAAAGCAGGAAGAGCACCACAAGTTCCAGGCCAGCCTGTGCTACACAGTTCCAGGGATATAGAGTCTCATAGTCTCATTTGGGAATGCTTGCAATGTCTTTGCTTTAGTTACTGTTCTGTTGCTTTGACAAAACACCATGGACAACAGGACTTATAAAAGAAGGCATTTAATTTGGGGGCCATGGTTTCAAAGGGTAATAGACTCCATAGCTATCATGGCAGGGAGGGTGGCAGTAGACCTGCAGACATGAAAAAGAGGCATGAGGAGAGAGAGGAGTAGGGAGAAAAAAGAGAGTTAGAGGAGAATAGGTGAGAGAGGGAGGGAAGAAGGAAGAAAGAGAGAGAGAGAGAGAGAGAGAGAGAGAGAGAGAGAGAGAGAGAACTGAAAATGGTGTGGGCTTTGAACCCTCAAAGGCCACACCTCCTGACTTTTCCCAAACAGTTCCACCAAATATTCAAATATATGAACCTATGGGGGCTGTGCTGGCTTGTCTTACATCAACTTGACACACAAATTAGAGTTATCTGAGAGCAGGGAACCTCATTTGAGAAAATGCTTTTATAAGATATGGCTGTAAGACATTTTCTTAACTAGTGATTGATGGGGGAAGCCCCAGCCCATTGTGGGTTGTGCCATTTCTGGGCTGGTGGTCCTGGGTTCTATAAGAAAGCAGGATTATCAAGCCATGGAGAGCAAACCAGTGAGCAGCATCCCTCCATGGCTTCTGCCTCAGCTCCTGCCTCAGGATACTGCCTCGTTTGAGTTCCTGCCCTTGTTTCCTTCAGTTATGATAGTGTTGTAGAAGTGTAAGCCAAATAAACAATTTCCTGACCAACTTGCCTTTTGGCCATGGTGTTTCATCAAAGCAATAGAAACCCTAATTAAGATGGGGTCCATCTCATTCAAACCACCACGCTCTTCTTCTTGGGTCATTATGATTCACACCCAGAGTTTATAGCAAAAGTGTAACAGGAGAAAAATTATTTTGTTTTGAAACTAAGTCTCTTGTAGCCCAACTTGGCCTCAAACTTACTATATAGCCAAGGACAACCTGGCATTACTAATCTTCCTACCTCTACCTCATTAGTGCTGAGGCTGCAAGCATTTTACTAAGTTTTTGAAGTGCTGAAGGTTGAACTCAGGGCTTCATGTATGCTAGGGAAGGATTGTACCAACTGAGCTACACTCTCAACCTAGAAAATTAAAGGAAGAAAAACAGAATGTTGAAACTATCATTCCACTATATTTGGGGCTAGAGATTCTTGAAATACAATAGCATAGTTAGAAAGGCAATGAGTTCTAAGCACGTGAGAAGGGAGAAGAGACACATACCTTGGAATCTGGCTTTAAAAAGTTTCACCATATAAGGAGCAAGGATTCTGGTACAATTAACAGCTACTTAAGGCCTTTTCCATTTCCCATCTAGAAACCTGTAAGCTTCCAAATATCTCACCAGAAACCCCATTTACAGTAAAAACATGTTCTAAATCTCTTGTGCAATTCTACTGGCTCCTGGCTTCATCAGATTATAATCACATACAGGGCACCTTTACAGTAGCAAAGGGGTAAGAGTGTTTGGAGCTAGGTATGAATGACTGTGGCCAAGGAACACAGATTCAGGCTACCCCAAATTCCTTGCTCCAACATGATAACCACTTTATGAACTTTTAATAGGAACAGAACAAAATCAGAAATCAAGACACTTTTGAATATGTCAGTGAAAACATCAGATGGGTGGCCATAGCAAAGTAGAGAAACCTCTGCTATCAGCCTCAGATGCTCTCTGATATTCTTAGCTTTTCTGGTTGGTGGGAACCTCTGATGACACACCAAAAGGTCTGACCTGGTAGTCACAAGGATGTCAGGTCAGACACAGGTGGGCAAGGAATGACTACTGGTAGCCAAAGATAAATTATAACCGGGCTTTTAACCTGCAACGATCCAACCTCTCACAAGCATCGAAGTTCTAGTCAGTAAATCAGAAATGTAGAATGCTCCGTGTAAAGTACCACCTCCCTTCATTTACTCAAACAACCCTAGAATCTTACCAAAAAGGAGGGATGTGGGTAAAAGAATTTTAGCAGCCCCCTGAGGTATAATTTGTGATTCACTAAAAAGGTGCTTATCTCCTGATAAGACACTTAGCTGTGACTCTCCCTTGAGGACCTCATATCCACATCGCAAGCATTTTCCCCTTAACCATCATGCATAAATATCTAGGCTTAAAAAATGTCTTTTAATAAACTGCCACTCTGTAGGGACAGAACAAAGGCTTAGCAGTTAGGCTCACTGCCTGTTCTTGCCTAGGACCATGGTTCAATTTTCAACACCAACGCAGTGGCTCACAAGTGTCTCTAACTCCAGTTCTCAGGGATCTGATGTCCTCTTCTAAATTCCTTGGGCACTAAACAGATGAGTAGTTCCCAGACATATATGCGGGCAAACTATTCTTATAAAAAATAAAATAAAATAATTAATAAACTGTCATTCTCCCCTAGAGAATCCCACACCAATTCTATCGGATATGCTTTTTCTTAGATGTTCTTTACTTTAGTTCATATCTTTCTATTTCTATTTACTTATTTTCTGTGTGTATGTGTACATGTCGTGGCACAGGTGTGGAGGTCAGGGGACAACTTGCAAGAATCTACCCTCTCATGTGGATGCTAGGGACTGAACTCAGACATAGCAGCAATCACCTTTACCTACTGGTGCATTTCACTAGCCATTGTGTTTCTATTTTTAATGTAATCCCAGCTCTATTTCATACTGACTAGTCCTGAAATTCTTTTCTGTTTGGAAGCCACAAATCTTGGTTAAACCTGGATGATCCTGAGGATGATAGTATGGTGCTCTGTCTCTAGCCTGTCACCATTAGCAACACGAACACCACACTGGATGCCAAAAGAAATTCCTTAGTGTTTGAACTTCTCTATCACGAGCAATGTGCTCTTTGGTAAGTTTTATAAAGTACTTACTTACACCTTGATCTTCTCATTAAAGCATGGAAAAATAGTACACATTTCAAAGGTTTATTAATATGGTATGAAAGCAGGATCGTTGGATTTGGTGGAGGCTCTCTAGCCACAGATGGGCTTAAGGGCTTAAAAGTTCACAGTCTCACAAGATTCCCTAAGTCACTGGCTCTGGAGTCCTTGCCTCACTAATGTAAAGGATGAATTTCATAAACCCCAGCAAAGGTATGCTTTAATAAAGGAGTTTGTTATGGGAACTTAAGAGAAAGCAAGCAGAGTTCCAGTGTAGATGAGGTTGGTCCCAGAGGTAGGCACCAGGAAGATGCTCGTCTGGGGGTTTTTTCTAACACTGATGGCAAAGACTGTTTTGAGACATCGAGGATGATCAGGTCTGTCCATGTGGGCTGCCCATCATATGTGCATTCATCTTTCCATTCCTATACTGGATTGCAGATAACAGAATACTCCAGAGCCTCTAGACAGAACATTTCCGACATGTCCATCCATTGGCCAGAGAATACTGAAACCAGGACATGAGTCAGTGACTCTGCCCAGAATATTTCTGGCATTTCTAAACAGATGTAAGAACAGAATTGGGCACTGTCCCTGTCAATCTGACTAGTTCCTAGCTGCTGTTTTCATCACTCTGATTCTATTTTCTTTGAAAATAGATTCTTTTTCTCATATAATATATCCTGATTATAGTTTTCCTCCCTCTAACCTTCTCAGTTCCTCCCCTCCCCTCCCCTTGAGATCCACTTCCATTATGTCTCTCATTAGAAAAGAACAGGCTTCTAAGAGATAGCAACCATATTGAAGAGATAACTTCAATATGTAAGAGATAACTTGCATATTGACGTTAGGCACAGCAACCCAGCAGGAGAAAGAATCCCAAGAGTAGGCAAAAGAGTCATATACCCACTGGTTCTCATAGTCAGGAGTTCCACAAGCACTAAGCTATAGCTATAATATATATGTAGAGGCCCTGATATAGACCCAGGTAAGCCCTGTGGTTGCTGCTTTGGCCTCTATAATATCGTATGTGCCTTGCTTAGTGGATTCAGAGGGCTCTGTTCTCCTGGTGACCTCCATCACCTGTGATTTTTAAAATCATTCTACCTCCTCTTCTGCAGGATTTCCTGAGCTCTGGGGGTGGTGAGGGTGATTTGGTGGAGACTTCGAATTTAGAGTCTCTCTATGCATAATATATGGCTCTCTGCCCCTGTTCCCCTCTGCTGCTGGAGGAAACCTCTCTGATGATAAGGCACAAATCTATGAGTGTAGAAGAATATCATTAGGAATCATTTTATCAGTTTTTTATACCAGTCATGTTTGGTTTTACCCTAGGTCTCTAGGTCCTTGGTTACCAAAGCAGCATCCAATATGGGTTCCTTCTTATGGAGTAGGTATTAAGTAAAATATCGCCCTGCATATTTTCAGACAGGACAGATTGTAGGTCAAAGGTTTTGTGGGTAGGTTGATGTCCACATTTCCCTTTCAATACCCTGGAAAGTACCTTTCCACACCAAAGAGGCTAGAATGTAGGGGTAAAGGTTCCATGTTGGAACCAGGTCTACTTCTCCATGTTCAGTGAGGTGTGTGGATGATGTCCTTGGCAATGGGGCCCCAGTCAGTTTATGGAGAGTTACCCTTTGTCTTAGTATCAACTTGGATTGTTTGGGGATTTCCATGGGGCTCAACTGAATGCAACCCAGTCCCTGCACTGAAAGCTTTTCCTGGCTATAAGAGATGGCCAGTTGAAACTCAGTATCCTCCATTACTAGGAGTCCTCATTAGGATCATCTTCATAGGTTCCAGGAAGTTCCTGCTAGATTTCCATACCACACCCCAATTCCAGACATCTATTCTACACTCTCTCCCTCCATCCCATCTCCTCACCACCTGATCTTTTCTGCTTCTGTCCCTACCTGTCCCCAGTCCACCCTTAAAATCTATTCTGTTTCCCCTTCCCAGGGTGATCCATTCATTAACCTAGACCCTTTACTAATTGTAGTTTGGTTGCCATTAATTTAATGATTAATATCCACTTATAGGTGAATACATACCCTATTTGTCTTTCTGGGTCTGGGTTACTTCACTCAGGTTAAATTTTTCTACTTCCATCCAATTGCCTGCAAATTTCATGATGTCATTTTTTTAACAGCTGAGTAATACTCCATTGTACAAATGTACCAGATTTTCTTTATCCATTCTTCTGTTGAGGGGCATCTGATTTGTTTCCAGTTCTGTCTATTATGAACAAAGTCACAATAAATATGGTTAAGCAAGTGTCCTTATAGTAGACTGTGATGTCCTTTGGGTATATGCTGAAGAGTGGTATAGCTAGGTCTTGAGATAGATCAATTCCCAGCTATCTAAGGAACTGCCATATTGATTTCTACAGTGGCTGTACAAGTTACACTCCCACCAGCAGCAGATGTGTGTTTCCCTTGCTCCACATCCTCACCAGTATGAGCTGTCACTTGTATTATTGATGTCAGCCATTCTGACTGGTGTAATGGGGAATCTCAGAATCATTTTGATTTGCACTCCCTGATGGCTGAGGATGCTGAGCAGTTCTTTAGGTGTTTCTCAGTCAATCATTTGAGATTCCTCTGTTGAGAATTCTCTGTTTAGATCTGTACCCATTTTTAAATTAGGTTATTTGTATTTTTAGATCAAGTTTCTTTAGTCCTTTATATGTTTTTTATATTGGTCCTCTATTTAGATATGGACTTGAATAAAAATCTTTTTCCATTCTATAGGCTGCTGCTTTGAGCAACTTATGGTGTCCTTTGCCTTACAGAAGCTTTTCAGTTTCATAAACTGAAAAGTCCCATTTATTAATTGTTGATCATAGTGCCTATACCCTCTGTGTTCAATTCAGAAAATCATCTCCTGTGAAAATGCATTCAAGGCTATTCCTCACGTTCTCTTCTGTCAGGTTCAGTGTATCTGGTTTTATATTGAGGTCTTTAATCCACTTGGGGTTGAGTTTTGTGCAGGATGATAAATATTTATCTATTTTCATTCTTTTATATGCAGACATCCATATTGACTAGTGTCATTTGCTGAAGATGCTGTCTTTTTTCAGTGTGTATTTCTGGCTTCTTTATCAAAACTCAAGTATCCATTTATGGGTGGATTTATGTCTGAGTCCTCAATTCGATTCCATTTATCAACATGTCTGTTTTATGCCAATACTATGCAGTGTTTATTACTATAGTTCTGTAGTACAATTTGTAATCAGGGATGGTGATCTTTCCAGCAGCTATTTTATTGTTCAGGATTGTTTTTGCTATCCTGGGTTTTTCATTTTTCCATATGAAGTTGAGACTTGTCCTATCAAGGTCTGTAAAGAATTGTTTAGGAGCTTTGATTAGGATTGTATTGAATCTGTAGATTGCCTTTGGTCAGTTGGCCATATTTACTATGTTAACCCTACCAATCCATGAGTGTGAGAGATCTTTCCATTTTCTGATATCTACTTCAATTTCTTTTTTCAAAGACTTTAAGTTTTTATTATACAAATTTTTCACTTGTTTGGATAGAATTACCCCAAGATGTAGCATACTATTTGAGGCCATTGTGAAAGGTGTTGTTTTCCAGATTTCTTTCTCAGTCCATTTGTCATTTCTATAGAGGAAGGCTACTGATTTTTTTAAAGTTAATCTTGTATCCAGCCACTCCACTGATAGTGTTTATCAGCTGTATCACTCTGACATTTAAAATGAAAAATATATGTGTCACATATCAGAGCTTCTAAGAACTATGTTTACTGGAGGAAATCCATAAAGATAAAAAAGAGGAAGTATGTGGCTTCTCTGGAGACAGCATATGAGCCCATTTTCAGGGGAAACACATAGAAAATTAACAGAGCTTATGTTAGACCTTACCCTGGCATTGAAAGCAGATTCCAAATTATGTAATTACGTCAAAATAAGGGAACCATGAGCCTCCAGGCCTTCTCTGAACCTCGGCATAATTCCAAAATTGATTGATTCAAGCACTAAGCCAAAGAACACCTTAAGGAAACCAATTCCCTCCCCAGAAGGACAGTCCACAGGGAAACAACTTAACCTGTATGTGAGATCTAATCCAAAAGCACAGATGCAACTGGGGAAGGAATGTGCATAGTCATGTGGACTATGTATGAATATGTATCCCTTTGTATGCAGGAAGCATGTTTGTCTCAGCTCAAAATTCACTCAATGGGTGTTTACTCAGTGTCAACTGTTTGCCAGACTTTATTCTGGGTGCTATGTCTGTAACAAAATGCATAAAAATAACAGCTTCTCTGAAAACTGAATTTAATAAGCTTTAAACACAAGTCAATTACACAATGTGTTAGTTGAAGAGAGAGAGAAAAAATCAAAGCAAGTTAGAGGTGTAGTGGCTGCTGGTGAGATGACAGGAAGAGAAGTCCCCTTGAAATTTTAGGTAGGATGTCACAGTAGGCAATATAGCATTTGAGAAAGCCTTTGAAGAAGATGAGAGAACACCTTGAAGATATCTGGGGCAAGAGCTTTCCAGGGAGAGAAAAGAGACCAGTTCTCAGCCAGTAAACACCTTGCCTGTTCAAGGGCTAGGTAAAATGGAAGCCACAGGAAGCCGCTGGGAAGAGAATGGTGTGATTTTTGCCTCCACTCAGAAGCCTCATTCCGGCTGTTTTGCTGAGAACAGAGGTGGTGGAGATGAAAGCAGGAAGACTGTTGAATTGACATCAGAACAGATGGAGGCTGGAGTGACACTGAGCTCAGAGGCTTCCTGCACAATGAAAGCCCACTCAGGAACAGCTGTTAACACTGTTGCTGCTGTACAAAGGGGGTGGAGACATAGTAAATGGCATTTCTGTGGATCCTTTGACCAGGAATCTCCCGTGAGTTGACTGTGAATTTAGAGGAAATAATAGAAAGGTTCATTGTGCATCTTCCAGAAGACAATCACAGTACTTCCTTATGTCATGTAAGAATCCCTATTCAAAGTCAAGTATGTTAAGGACCTTCAGAACCTATGGCATTGACAGTAATGGAAAAATTGGAACAGCAGGGACAGTGAATGGCTAATAAAGCTGTGCCTCATTGTTCTGCACAATGGTGAGTAATTAGCATACGGAGAAAAACATTAACTCCTGGGCATGCGGAGATATCAACCATCAGCAGGACTGTCTATATAATTTTCAGGGTCCAATACAAGTAGAAATGCTGTGCTTCTTATTCAAATTTAAGATAATGACACCGGCACTTTAAAAAAATACAATGCACACAAGATGTGCTAGTCCTGGTCTTTAGATTTAATTACTCACAGTTAAATTAATCAGATATTGATGCTACAGATAGGAACATGGAAGGATTCACAATACTGTGATAATAGTTCTCTACTGTTACATCCAGGAAAAACATGTTAGGCTCACCCAGTTCTATGTTAGTGAGATAACCTGTTCTGTTGATATCAAAAATTGAATATAAGCCCTTCAACTAGGTGCCAGGAGAGATCTATTTAGAGATGGAAGAGGGTGGTTACTAGTCAGTCCAAATTGGGATTGAGGTTTTACAACTTCAGCGTGAGAAGTATCCATTGCCCTTACACATAAGAACTTTGTTCCCTTCTGATACCGTTTCAGAACTACTCCTTTGTTGTGAGAGACTTGATCAGGGATCTGGAGAAGCCCATTAAAAGAAAGCTATTTTCTTGGCCTGTATAGAGACATAACAGTCCAAACCTCCCAAAACACAAACATTAATTCAGTTGAACCAGTCAGTCACCTAGCCAAACATCCATGCCTCAGGAAGGTGGATTCACCTCAAGCCATGTGAGAGATCGAGTGTACTTATCCCTTTAATGAGAATGCCAAAGACTGAGGTCTGTTATCCATGACACTGCCCAAAAGAGATACCAAAAACATCCTTCTCTTCCAAACTTTCTGGTATCAGAAACACCCCACTTCCAATGAGTATCTCCCCCCTTTTCCAGCAGGAAAAAGCTACAAGAATGACACCTATGTCCCCTATCCACCTATCTATATCAGGAATGTTAGCGGTGGCCACTCCATTTTGTAAAGCACATTCATTTTGGTTGAATTTTGACGGTTCTAATCACTTCAGAAATTTTGTTTCAGATTTTAAAGTAGTATGTTTCTCTGAATTCATGTCTTTCTGGCCCTGTTGACCCCAATTAACAACTAGACAGGAAGAATGCTCATCAATTACCAGATCACTGAACATTCTTTAATTACTATTCACTAGTTACCCCTAGCAACTGCCAGTTGCCAGCCAAAACAGGGAATTTCTCAGCCTCCTTCTTCTCCCTCCCCCTCTACCCTATAAATGCCCCGGATGCAATCCCTTCTACCCTATAATTACCCCGGATGTGTTCCCTCCCCCTTCCTACCCTATAACTGCCCCCATACAATCTCTACTCTTTCTACCCTGTAACTGCCCCCATACAATCTCTACTCTTTCTACCCTGTAACTGCCCCAGATGCAATCTCTTGCCTTCCTACCCTATAACTGCCCCCAGATGCAAGCAGAGAGGGGCTCTGATTCTTACAGAGACACCTCTTATAAGGTTTTTTCTAGAATAAAAGCCTGTGCTGTCTTAAGTCGTTTCTCTGTGTGTCTTTCCTTCTCTCTGCCCTTTCAAATTAATACACTGTTCCTTCTCAGAAAGCCCACCCCCGGAGCTACTGCTTAGGAAGCCACAGGCATGTGGATGGACTGAGCCTGCTCACTTTTCTGAATTACATGGAAAAGTCTAACAACTCCTCCTCCTCTTCTTCCTCCTGCTCCTCTTTCTCTTCCTCCTCCTCCTCTTCCTCCTCCTCTTCCTCCTCCTCTTCCTCCTTTTCTTTCTCCTCCTCTTCTTCCTCCTCTTCCTCCTCTTCTTCCTCCTATTTCCTTATTTCATTCTTCTGGATACTAGCCAAAGTCTGGTCACTCTTTCTCAGACACTCTGGACTTTCAAGCTTTGTTGTCCACAGCTCACACATAAACCTTCCTCCCTGTGGTCATGTGGCCTCTTCCTAATGGTGTGGTTTCTCTCTGCCTCTACTCCAAGGTCCTCCTCTGAGCAGCCAGTCTGCCCTGGAGTGATTCTTTTAAATGCTGACACAGTAGTCTTCATTCTCTCTTCAAGGTTCACTTTTAAACTCCTTTGTAATGAAACTAAGAATCCTGAGATGGAACCTTAAATTCTCTGGTAACATGTAGAACACCAGATGAGTCTCCCCAAAGTCTTCAGTAACACCCCCACGATTACACTATTAAAATATACTTAGCATTGTCCATCTGGAGCTTTCTGCTCAGGTCCTTCCTTGTTTTCTCTTCTAAGGCAAAGAGAGAAAATATAAAGAGTTAACCAAATAACCATAGAAGGATATATGCTCTAGTTAACTTCTCAGCTCTGAATTAAAATATATTTTTCCAAACCTCATAGCACTCTTTCGGTCCGAGACAGGCTGCACAGGTGACAAAGGCTCCAGGAGATTACAGTGAAGCTGGACGGTTTCTTTGATTTTCACCCCATTCAGAGGGTATGGTAATCATAAGAAAATAACCGGCTAAAAATGTTGGCAAGGATGCAGACAGACGGCCTACATGTAGCTGACAGAATGCAAATTAGCTTAGCCAGCGTGAAAATCTGTATGGAGGTTAAAAGAAATCCACCATATGACCCAGGTGTACTATCATACACACACACACACACACTCACACACATACACACACTCACACACACTCATACACACACATACACACACTCACACACACTCACACATACACACACTCACACACATACACACACTCACACACATTCACACACTCTCACACACACTCACACACACTCACACACATACACACACTCACACACATTCACACACACTCACACTCTCACACACTCACACACTCACACTCTCACACACTCTCACACTCTCACACACACTCACACACACTCACTCTCACACACACTCACACACTCACACACACTCACACACTCACTCTCACACACACTCACACACTCACACACACATACACACACACACACACACACACACACACATGAAATACCTTAAGTCAACATCACAGAAATACTTGGACATTGATTACTATTACCACACCATTTACAATAGCTAAGTTCTGGAGTTCACCTAAGTGTCCATCACCAAGGAACAGAGCAAAGCTTGTGGCACAGGCCTGTACAGAAGCAACAGCATCAGGAATTCAAGGTCATCCTCAGCTGTCCAGCAAGTTTAGGATCAGCCTTAAATACATGAGGCCCTACCTCAAAAACACCGAACCCAAATAAACAAATGAATAAAAGCCAAAATAATGGATGAAGAAAATATGGTACATACCCAATAAAATTTTATTCAGCCATAAAGAAAAATAAATGCATGCTATCCACAGGGAGATGAATATGACTGGAGATCATGTTACGCAAGTTAAGGAAAGATAGATCTAATGTTTTCTCGTGTTTGTGGATCACACACACACACACACACACACACACAGTAGCTGTGAAACTGTCTAAAGAAGGGAAGAGGAGAGAGCAGGGGATGGGGACACATCACTGGCAGACATAAAAGTATAACATGCAGTACAGTAGGTGTAAGTGTATACAGTGTGTAACATTCAATGACGATGGTATTTCCAACACACACTAGCTATTCTCTTTAGCTGCATTTTAGAACTCCTTATAAAATTATAGTCGGAATTTAAAGCCAAAAATGGATGTGAACGTATAAATGACCATTAGGGAATAAAAGAGAGAATACAGAAAAGTTGTGAGTAATGGGGGGGGGGGTAAGTACAATAAAAGTAATATGTATGTATGAACAATTTATGATGAAGTGCATAGCGTGATATTCTGACAACACCCTTGCAACTAAAGCATACTCTATCAATAGTAAAACATTGCCATCTCAGAAGAAATAATAACCAATTCATGGTCAGTTTATTAAAATGTATACAAAATTTTAACGATCAGAGAAATAACAACAAAAGTCAAATCTCGGAGCTGAGGAAGATCACAAGATGAGGTCGTGCCTAGCTACAGCACAGATACAAGGTCAGCCTCCACACAGACAATCGGGATGTGTAGCTGAAATGATAGGGCAGAGGCAGCGTCTGTGAGACCAGTTCAGAAGGGACAAAGCCAAAAGTACAAACCGAGAAGTAATAAAAAGGTCTACAGAAATAAGGCAGGTGGGACTTACAGAAAAGTGAGCCGGTACTCTCAGCCATGCCAAACTGCTCGTGCTGAGCTGGGTCCTGCCAGGGAACACTTGAGAATGCCGCAAAGGTCGCATCACACTGCGGGGGAAACTCAAATAAGAGACTGAACTCAGCATCTCCAGGGAGGAGAACGGAACTAGCAAGCCTCAATTACAACACCAGAAACGGGCATGGGGCTTGAAGTACTAACAGTCCCCTCCTGCTCACCGCTGAGGAATAAGCAAGGGATGATGCTGGTAATGAAAGAGCAGCGTGGTGCTGCATTCTGGTGCAAGCCCCAGACTTGCAGTACAGTCGGGGAGATAGCAGCCAGGCGGAAGGGGGTCTGAAGTTGGGAAAGTCTCAATACTGGGTCCCAACCAGCTATGTGTACAGCAGAACTGACTTTAGGAACCTGACAGAAGGAGCTGTGGTAAACACAGGGAGGGGGGAATGAGGGAGGGGGAGGCTTCATAACTAAGAGGGCCTCAGACTTAGGAGGCTCCCTAGACCTTAGCACAACTGACTCCATGATAGACGTACCATTCCAGCTGTAAAACTCAGCACATAGACAGAACCACTTGACAAAACTAAAACAAAGGCCTAATCCATCAAAGTCCACAGTTCAGGAAAAGTTTCTAAATGTATGACCTTGCTTTTTGGCTTCTGTAGCTCTGCTTCTGTCTAACTGTTCTTGTTTAACTGTAGTATGTCAACCCAGGACATGGTTTTTATGCTTAAAAGCTCAGTCCCACTTGGGAGGGAAAAGAAAGCAACCACAAGGGGGGGAGGGAGGAAAGGACCTGTAAGGGAAAGGGGGAAGAGGGGAACATGATCTGGCATTGGGTGGGGGGAAAGGACTGAAGCCCTGAGGGCCAGCAGAAAGAATGGAAACAGGCAACCTCAGAAAGTAGGAGGGGGGACCCTCCAGAATATACCAGAGACCTGGGAGGTGAGAGACTGTCAGGACTCAAAGGGAGGGACCTTAGTTAAAAGGCCCTATGTTAGGGAGAGGCCCTATGTTGTAGAGCCCACCGCCAGCAGAAAGACAAGGCATCAAGTGAGGGATGGGGTTGCCATCAAAACTCTGATCCGCAATTGTTCCTATCTGAAAGAACTGCAGGGATGGAAATGGAGAGAAGCCTAAGGAAAAGAAGGTCCAAGAACAGGCCCAAAGTGGGATCCAGCTCAAGGGGAGGCCCCAAGACCTGACACTACTACTGAGGCTATGGAGCATTCACAAAAAGGGACCTAGCATATCATGACTGCCCTCAGAAAGACCCAACACGCAGCTGAGAATCAGATGCAGATATATACCCCAACCAATGGGCAGAAGCTGCCAACCCTTGTGGTTGAATTAGGGGAAAGCTGGAAGAAGCTGAGGAGGAGGGAGACCCTGTAGGAGGACCAGCAGTCTCAATTAACCTGGACCCCCGAGATCTCTGACGCTGGACCCCCAACCAGGCAGCATACACCAGCTGATATGAGGCCCCCAACACATACATAGCAGAGGACTGCCGGGTCTGGGTTCAGTCAGAGATGATGCACCCAACCCTAAAGAAACGGGAGGCCCCAGGTTGGGGGTGGAGGTGGGGACAACCTCGTGGAGAAAGGGGCTGGGAGGAGGTATGGGAGTTAGAGGGTGTACTGGGAGGGGAATAAAATCTGGAGTTTTAAATAAATAAATAATTTTTAAAAACTTTAAAAAAAAAAAAAAGTTCACCCTGAGAAAGGCTCATTGCTACACTGTGATCCTGAACACCCAGTGTAGTTGCTGGCGGCTAACAGAGACTTTCTATTGGCTTAAACCCAGTCTTCTCTGACTGATACCCCATGGCAATGCAACCTCATTCTCTGTGTTATCTTAATCTTTAATTTATATTTTTAAATTTTATTTTATTTTTAATTACATGTTTGTGGGTGGAAGAAATAGCTGGGGGGACATTGTGCTCATGAGTGCAGGTGCCCACAGAGGCCAAAGGCATCCGTCCTCTGAAGTTGGAGTTACATATTCTAACTGTGAGTTATCAGACTCCTGTGCTAGGAACTAAACTCAGCTCCCCTGAAAGCGCTTAACTGCTGAGCCATCTCTTCCACCTCTGAATTTACGTTATTTTTTTTCATTTACCTCTTAATCTTTTCCCTTTTTGTATTTATTCATTGGTACTTTTTAAGTGTTCCGTTGGATTGTAGCTTGCATCTCACTAGAAAATGAGCTTTTTCTGTCTGTTCGTCCTTTCTCTAAACCTGATATATAATTTCATCTCCACTTCATCCCTTGAACCTATAAACATACATTCTCCTTCTAAGCCCCCTTTCCTCTTTCCCATTCCCCCCTCAGTTCACTACAATTACTGATACATTTAATTCTAAGCAATCTATAAACAGCGTTTCCCCGCCCAGTACCCTACTGTTTCAGCCTCCAAACGTTGCAGGGACACAATAAGTGGGACAGTGCCTTCTACACTTAGCACTGGGGCTACTTTCAAACCACCATGGCTGTTACTGCAGTAGACTTTCTCCTTGGGCATGAGTTCAGGCCATAGCTTACCAAGAGGACTCGTGTTAAATAAAATAAACAAGAAAAAACAGTGGGGATAAGAGAAGTAACAGAAAACCTAAGAAAATGAGATAGCTGAAATTATAAAAGAACCCCAGGGTCTTACGTTTATGAAGGACCAATAACCACACAGGAGGCTCAAAAACAGAAATCAATTCAGGAACTAGACAAAAAAAAAAAAAACTACCAAAGTGGATGAAATCATGAAAATTCAACAAGCAAATTAAGATATTGAAAAAACAATCAAATAGAAATTCAAGCCATGCAAGAATCAACCAAATAAACAAACAAAAAAAGACAAGCAGCAGACAAGACTAAGCCAAAAATAAAAATCCAGGGATGAAATACAAGATCAGGTCAAAACAATATAACATGCAGACACATAAAAAGGAAAAGCTTAACAAACGTGACCAGAACTTGTAAGAAATCTAAGATACACTTAAAAGAGGAAACCTAAGAATCTGTTGACTGAAAAGAAGGAGGTAGGATAAAAGTCACTCAATGAAATTGTAGCCAAGAATTTCCCAAACCTACAGAAGAAATAAGCATGCAAACAGAAGAATCATTCAGAACCAAATAGATATAGTCAGAAAACAGCCTCTCTACCACATACAGAAGTCAAGGTAACAAAACTACAAAACAAAGAACACTAAAATCTATCCAGCAAAAATGCCTAGTCACATATAGAGGCAGAAACATCAACATTTCATCAGCAACCCTGAAAGTCATGAAATCGTGGAATGGTCTTTCAGACCTTGAAAATAAATAATTGTCATCCTGGACTGCTATACTCAGCAAAATTATCTCTTAAAATTGATAGAGAAAAAGGGCATTTTAAGATAAGCACAAGTTAACATAGTTCACAGCAACTGAGCCAGTACACAGGACACTCTTAAAGGACTTCTTTACAAAGGGAGACAGCATTGTCCACAAGAACATGGGGAAAGCACATTATGGGAGGAACAGATGAACAAGAGTGCAGAGAAAGAATCAATCATGTATAACACAGCAAACTAGTAAACCTCTAAGATTACCAAGAGAAAAGAAGAGCCACCCATTAACTAGTCAACAAAAACAACATCCAACAAAATAATTATAGTAAACCTCTTTTAATAACAGCCTTGAATAAAGCATCTTGAACCTACTAATTAAAAGACCCAGATTAACTGAATTAGCAAGATCCAACTATCTGTTATCTTCAAGAAACACAACTCACAAAGACATCTATGAAGAAAATCATGAAATTATCAGGAAATGCATGGAACTGGAAATTGTGTTAAATGCCATAGCCCAGATTGGAAAGACAAACTGCATCTTGTTTCTCATATGTGAATCCTAGCTTTTAATTTTTATATATGGAAATGTGGGTGTGAATATAAATAAAAAAAATAGACCATGAGAAGTGGAAGGAGGCTTTTAATAAAGGGTGATATGTGTGTATATGTGTGTATATGTGCATATGTTTACATGTGTAAATGTGTATGTATATGTGCATATGTTTACATGTGTAAATGTGTATATATGTAAATCTGTATGTGTGTAAATGGGTAACAAAGCATGAGAATCGGCCAAAACAGTGTGTGAAAATGCCATTAGAAAGGCTGTTGCTTTGTGTTCTTTTTGTTTCTTTGTTTTTTATTGTTGTTTGAGACCGGGTTTCTCTGTGTAGCCTTGGCTGTCCTGAAACTCATTCTGTAGACCAGGCTGGCCTTGAACTCATAGCAATGCACCTGCCTTTGCCTCCCAAATTCTGGGATTAAAGGTGTGCGCCACCAGTGCCAGGGAAAGAAAAAACGAGAAGAAAAGGAAGAAGAAAAACAGATGTGTAGCCCAGGATGGCCTCAAACTCATGATCCTCCTGTCCCTGACTCCTTCAACAAATCCTACTCCCAGCATTTGGGAGGCAGAGGTGGGAAGTTTTCTCTGAGTTCAAGGCCAGCCTGGTCTACAGAGTGAGTTCCAGGACAGCCAAGAGCCACACAGAGAAACCCTGTCTCGAAAAGAGGGAGGAGGAGGAGGAGGAGGAGGAGGAGGAGGAGGAGAGGAGGAGAAAAGGAAAAGTAAAGAAATTCTGGGCAAGGCATGACAGCTCATGACTAATCTTAAAATATGAAAGAAGAAAGAAAAAATTTTAAATAGAGAAAGAGCTGGCGATTTAGTACCATGCTAGAACACTTGCCTCGTGTGCAAAAGGCCCTCAGTTTAATCTCCAGTGCTTCAAAAGCTAAGAAACAAGCATATGAATAAATAGATTCATTTTGCACTGTAGAAATAGTGAAAATGACAAGCACACATAGGCACATGCTCATGGCATCCTTTCTCATATCTTCTCTGTTATTTCAAGAGCCTCTCCTGGCCCCCGTCACTCACCCTGAACCACTCAATATGCAACTCAAAAAAACACCACAAATATTCAACCTACTTCTAGTTTAAATGAAAAGCTACATTTTTGAAGAAAATATTTTCCAGTTCTAAGAAGTTACAGTAATACCACAACTGGAAAAAAAAAGAAAGAAAAAAGAATCAAGAACCTGAAAAAACCAGATGTGGTGCATATCTGAGTCCAGTAGAGAGGTCTCTCTCCCACACAGTCAGACCGGTTCGGACATTGTTAGAAGGTAAAGAAAACAAGCACATACACATGTGTGCACACACACCACACATGTACACACACATGTGCACACACATATGTTCATACATACATCTCTTTCATATCTAGACTCTGGCATGGCATGATGTGTTCGTGCTAATGAATATGTGTCCTAGAGGCCATATTGATTAGGATATGTTGGCTCCTCTGCCTAAGAGAGCCAAGTCTCCCAGTGTCTCATGGGAATGGGCTCTAGAGAGAGCAATAGCACTTAGAAGCAGGTGTTCTGTTTATTTCATTGACTTGCCACATGAAGGTGCTATCCACCAAGAGGCAAAATGCATGAACCTGTCTGTGGTTTCTTAGCTGCTTCAAGTCAGTGGGATCCTGCTGGCAGACTAAGCCCTGCACTCACTAATTCTGATCTTCATGTTTGGTGAGTACATTTTATATGAATAACTTTTATACTCTCAAAATATGAAAAGCTTTCTGGTCATGATTCTGGTCAAACCTATAAAATAAACATTTTCCCTTGCAGGAAGAACTAGCGGCAATTTAGTCATCAGATAAGCCATATATTTGTGTCAGAAGAAACAGAGGTGACTATGGATTACAATCATACACAGAAGGGGTACTCCACTCTTTTCTGGTATGTTCAACATCCAAACAAAGCTTCTCAGTTTCTTAATATAGAGACAATTTAAAAAAAAACCTTTGGAGCCAAAAATCTTAAAGAAAAGAACATCATCTATTGTGAAATATCCAATCCAGTATTCAGACTCCACCATGTACCACTGCCTTCAGAGAGACACAGTGCCAAGGACACAATGGGGAGCTGTACAAAAACCTCAAGGGCCCAGATGAAGTATGCTTTGAAACTGTGAAATCCACACTGTGGAACCCCATTCTGTCTAACATAGACTATCCTGTTGGGACACTATTACAAGATTAAAAAAAAAAAGAACACCAACACCATATTTATAAGTGCCTAAAGCATGGAGGTTTTTCTGACTAAAGGCAAGGTCAGAGAAGACTCGAAAACAAGGTCCCTGCTCCCACTTGTGTTAGCTATTGTCCTTGGACAGCTCGCAGGATGCTTAGGCATCAGTATCTAATGACTTGGATGCAGGTCCTGGCTCTACTGCTTACTCACTATGCAAATTTGGCCAAGTTAATTGCTGTCTCGGAGCTTTAGTTTTTCTTTCTTTCTTTCTTTAATAAGTGTATTAGTGAGCATTTGTGGCACTAAGCAGTGGGTGTCGGGATAACAGTTTTGTTCAAGTGTAACGTGTACCTTGATCGTACTCATTACTCTCCTGTCTCTCCTCCCATAGACTCCTCTTCCAAACTGACTTTAGCTTGTATCGAGTTGACATAAAACTATCCAGCATATCAGGATAGCTGGTTTGTGAGCTTTCAGGCAGTCCACTGTGCTCTCCTCCCATCTTGTCCTTTGTGCACTGGAGAAATAAATGTATGTATTATGTTCATCTTTTAATGTGGGTTCTAAAAATAAAACCCAGGTTGTCAGGCTTCTGCAGCAGCATCATTACCTGCTGAGACATCTTGAAAGTTCCATGGCAGCCCCCTTAGTATCTCTTATTATACAACTTCTCCTAGGGAGACATGAACAAACATCTATTCACCCCAGATAAGAAACTGATGATATTATAACTTCCCATGCCTCCTTCAATGAACCAATAGGTTTATTTGGGCATACTTACAGGAGAGTGAATGGATGTTTACAGGAGCAGAGATGACTCAAAGGTGGCTACATCACTGAAAAGCTCACCGAGCATAGGAATAGACTCACAAAGGATGCATCTCTGGAGCTCCCCACAAATGTGCAGGCAGCTGGGCTGGTTGCCTAGAGAGTCTTCTCTAACAGTTGTCACTGAAGATTTAACCTTGGGGAGCTTGTAAATTCCTGCAGTTTTCAAAGACTTGTAAGCTTTGTTTACCTGCTGCTTTGTATAACAAATGTCCCCTAATAAAGTAAGAAAAGGAAGGAAGGATGGAAGGAAGGAAGGAAAGAAGGAAGGAAGGAAGGAAGGAAGGAAGGAAGGAAGAAGGCTAAAGCTCTGAGACAGCAATTAACTTGGCCAAATTTCCAGTTAGTGACTGTAAATTTGACAAAATCTCTAATTACCTGTCTTTGGGCATGCCTGTGAGGGATTAGTTAGATACAGTTAGCCTCTGGGCAAGCCTATGAGGGACTGTCTAGATTAGATTGTTAGATAATTAAGATGGGAAAACATACCTTAATTACCTTGTGAATTTTGTCCACAAGCCAATCTGATGGGACCATTTTCTTAAATGGTGTTTCCTCTTCCAAAATAACTCTGCTGAAAAGCTGGGTCCTGGGATGAATAAAAGGGATAGCGGTTCTCAACTTGTGGGACTTGACTCCTTTGGGTGCCAAACTACCTTTGTACAGAGGTCTCCTAAGACCATCAGAAAACACAAATATTTATATTATGATTCATAACCATAGCAAAATTATGGTTCTGAAGTGGCAACAAAAATGATTTCATGATTGGGGTCACCACGACATAAGGAGCTATATTAAAGGGTCATAGCATTAAGAAGGTTGGGAACCACTGAAAGGGGAAAAAGTGATCTGAATAATAGAATCATCACCCCGCTTGTTGACAGTGCATACTGCAACCAGCTGCCTGAAACTCCTGCTGCCACAGCCTCCCCTGGGGAGGGCCCAGCCTATCTCAGAATAATTGATGCCATCCTTGGATCAGTGATCCTGGGTTCTACAAGAAAGCAGGTTGAGCAGTCCATTGGGAGCAAGCCAGTAAGCAGTACACCTCCACACCTTCTTCATCAGCTCCTGCCTCCAGGTTCCTTCTACCCCTGACTTCTCTCACTGATAGACTGTACTGTGGAATTGTAAGCTTAAAAAACACTTCTCCACAAATTGCTTTAGGTCAGGGTGTTTTATCACAGCAATAGAAACCCAAAGATGCCTGGAGTGCACAGCACAGCAGACACAAGGGAAGCGCTACCTGAACAAGAAGGTGGGAGGCCACTAATAACACTTCAACATTGTCCTCTGACCTACACACACACACACACACACACACACCACCACCACCACCACCACCACCACCACAAATAATGGGCAAAATAAAAGAAACTTTAAGATTTAAAATACTATAAATGCTTTATATTAATTCAGTCTTCACAATAGTCTTATGAAGTAGTAAGTACAGTGATTATCCCTATATAAAAGACAAATAAACTAAAACACAGAGAAATTGGCTTACTTGGCTGAGAAGACAAAAGAAGAAAGATGGTTTACAGATCCAAGTATATTATCCCAAATCCTGCGATCTTAACCACTCTGCTTGGTTAATTCTCACTGCTGTCTGTAACTCTCCTCACAAAACTGAGCTTGGCATGATTGTCCCTGTTTCAGAGAGGAAGACACCAAACAGTGAAGTGCTAGGAAAGCTTCCCTAAACCCACAGTCCAGCAAGACTCAAATGTACATTCACTTGGCACCAAATTATGTTCTCTTGTCTCTTTGCCATAGTACACAAAGCCATAGTTGCTGTATCTTCAGCTGAAAAACAGCCAAACATAACACCTAAAGGTAGAACTAGTATATAGTATAAATAAAGCCCTAGGCTCAATCCCAGCATCAAAGAAGGCATATGTAAAGATTTGATTTAAAGAAACGTTCTATTGTTATACCACAAGGTTTCATCCTTCATCCTGTCCTACTCACAGTCATATGGCATAATTCACATGAATTATGTTCATCAAGTATAAATAGTGTGTGTTTGAGAATAGTGGCTAAAATGTCTTATCATGAGTCATAGATTGAAAAACATTTCAACAAATCCAAAACTTGATTAAAACAGCCAAAGCTTTGTATATATTCAGTAGGTTTACAAAAATCAGTTGCAACATATGGAGAAAGGATTTACAGTACTTTCTATATAGCTATGCAAACTGGTTCAAGGAAAAGGACATTTTTCTGAAAAGAGAATCTCATAAAATCCTTTTGCAAAAAAATGCAGCTGTGTCTCACAGGAGGAAGGAAACTATTAACTGGCTATTTTTTCTGAACCTACTTTCTTGAATGAATAATAAGATGTTCTCTTGGGAAGCCAGGCACAACCCAATATCCAAGCTGTCATTTACCGGAGGATGAGTCTGATTCAGACTCACAAAGCTTTATAGCTCTACTGACAGGCACCAACAGACTCTAGCTACTGACTCTACTGCTCCAGTCCAAACTGATGATCTTAATGTCTACCTGGATCCAATCAGCTATCACCACGGGGAAAACCGCATGTATCCTCTCTTAAGAGACACTTCTAATAAATAAGGCATGGGATGGGAAGAAATATAACTAGCAGAAAATGACTACAAGATGGAAGTAATTAACCACTAAGGTTAAACCACTGACTCATGAATTATAATCACAGCTGAGTGAAAACTACCCGAATAAAATAGGACTCTAACAAGAATGTGACATTTGAAGAGATGTTGATAAACTGTAGGAAGACCATCAAATAGGAGCTGAAATAATATATGCAGAAATAAGGTTGTTTTATGAAGAAAGCAAGAATGTTTGTAGTTATACCAACAGAAAAGAGAATGCACATACCCTTGGGTCTTTAAGAGACATAATGTGGAAGACAATTGCTCTGCTTGCCTGAGCATAGCTGGCTGAAGTCAAGGAATCATTGGGCATCTAAATCTCCCAGTTGTACCCAATCCTGGAAATCCTAGTTGGATGGTGCTGTCTGGCTTCGTATCTCTCTTTTTCTAGCCAAGCATTTACCTTTTTAGTAAGTGACTGTTGAACTTGCTGCCAGATGGTAAATGTGAGCATTATACTTAAAAGATAGTGGATAGTTCCCTTTGCAAGTGACCCTATTAACACTACACTGATGAATGCATGTGCAATTCTGTGATCTCTGATGTACTGGGAAAGAAGTCACAGGTTTAAAAAAGACTCTTAGATGAACTCTTTACTCCAAAATTCTCTAGCAGACACATTTGCAGACTTCAGATATAGTAATAATGGCAAACATCAGCAAGTTTCACTGGCTATTTTGTGGCTTCAACAAAGTAACCAAGATATAAATTGAAGAACTTTTAGATGTGGGAACATGATGACTGAGAGGAAATTTTCTTCAAATTCTGAGATTTAGAAAAGAGGAATTTCAAGTGCCTCTTCTAGAATACCCTCCAGAAAATGTGCACAGAAATGTACAGAAATACTTTTAATAGTATTCTGCTTTCAATGGTGTCTTTGAGAACAGGGCAAGTGCAGAAAACTAAGGAACAAAGTCTGAGTCTCAGGGAAGGAGAATTTCTACAGTTCTGGTCACCAGACAGTGGTTACAATAATCCTGCAGGAGGCGTTGGTTCCTTGCTAAACTCAGCTTAGAAACATTGGTTGGTGATATGATTAACCCAAAGGAAAAGCACAATTCTGTGCACCTGACCGTGTCCTGGCCCAGAAGACCCGCCTTCCCCTGTTCTTTGGAACAATGTCTCTGAGGCATCTGGTATCTTCACCCAAATCCCGAAGTCTAGATCTCCATAACTCTTCTTTTCAAAATGCTTTCTCCCTAACCTTGGACAGGTAATGACAGGGAAATGGTTCATGAGTAAAGTGCTTCCCACACAAGCATGAGGACCTACGGCCCTAGCCAAGTGCACTACTTGGTTTATATATGCTATGGACAAGAAAATGAGTGTTCTCACTGCGTAGCCAAACTTGTGCTATATATATTTTCCTTTTTGCTACAACAATTTTAAATTAGAAATTACCTCATTTGCTATATTTGATCTTTATCCATGTTTAGTCTGCTTTCTGTTGCCTTGGTAAACACCATGACCAAGAGCAACTTGGGGAGGAGAAGGCTTATTTCAGCTTACAGGTTACAATTCACCATTAAAGGAAGTCAGATCAGGAACTTAAGACAGAAACCTGGAGGCAGGCACTGAAGCGGGATCCATAGAAGAGCACTGCTTACTGGCTTTCTCACTTCAGTTTGTACCCAACCCACTTTCTTTTCTTTTTTCTTTTCTTTCTGTACCCTAAAAAAATGAGAATTTCATATTTAGTACTGTGTCAACATCATTTTCACTCCTTCCTCACCTACCTCCACCTTCTCCCATATCCTCCACTTCCCGTCAAATTCATGATCTATTCTTCTTTATTACTTATATATATTAGCCGACTGAGTCCATTAAGTGCTCCATATATGTATATGTACTTAGAGCTGACCACTTGAAATTGAATAACCAATCAAGGAGCTTCTCCCTAGAGAATCCTGCATCTCCCTCCTCCAGCAGACATGGATTATTTCTAACTCTTCGTTTAGGGGTTGGACCTCATGAAATTTCCCCTGCCCATATTAGCATGTCAACTGGTATTGTCATTATGTAGGTCTCATTTACATAACCATGTTGATGAGATTTCAACAGCATGTTGAGTGTACAGCATCCCTGTCATGTCTAAAGGACACCAACTGGTAGCAAGCATCCTAGTCCTTGGACTTAAGTTGACAAAAAAGCTAACCAACTCAGATTCCCAGTTCCAATGGATACACTTGCCATGCAACCCCTGCGCAAGGTAAGAGGACAAATCATGGGATCGGGAGTAAAAAGACTGTATGAGCCAGCCATTGGTAGTTTACTAGGTTTATAGTACCAGACATAAATTCCCTCCTATTGAGTGGGCCACGAGTCCAATTAGACAGTTACTGGTTACTCACAAGACATAAATGCCACTATTGTAATATTGGTGATATCTTGTCAAACTAGTCACTGTTATAGCTGTAGGCTTTACACCTAGGAAGTTAATTGTTTCTTTCCCCTTAGAAACTTATGTTACACTTCCTGGTACTATGAGAGTAAGTCCTTGAGGAGGAGGCTTCTAGGTCAGATCTAGCTCAGATCCTCCGAGTACTGTGTATACAGTATGTAATAATGTAGGACCTGGAGATAAACCTGGTGGAGGAAAAAATGGGACGGAAAGTAAGGCATCAAGACTTCTCCAGCTCTTTGAAGAGTCCTGGTTGTACACAATGTGTGATCCAACATGGCTCCCAGAACACAGGTAAGACAACACAAAAGGCACAAGACCCAGGGCAATGGCTGCTTCCCCTGCCTTCATAGAAATCTTCCCTGGGGGTTCTGCTTCTCCCCTACAGGCTCATGTACAGGTGAGTCAGATTCTGATAAACAACTCAGGTTGCCCCCTGATTTGCCCTTGAATGCATAAACATACACTAATTGGCTAAAATACATCTTCCAGATGTGTGAAGTTTACAACCAAGATTAGCAATCACAAGTCTACTCATTGTCAACTTGACACACAAACACATTACAGTTATGCTATAATTCTTCCTTTATATTTGTCCTAAGATCTCACATTAATATCATAATACTAAAAGTACAGCTTTACAAGTTCCATGGTGTTAAAAATTCCAAAGCTTTAAGGCTCTTTAAAATATCCAAAGTCTCTGAATTGTGGGGACTCTCATAAAGTCAAAAATAAATTATATACATTTTTATTCCAAGAGGGAAGAACAAGGCCACAGTTAAAATCATATCAAAGAAAAAATATATTGTACAAACAGATCAATTGTCACTCTGTTGTCTGATACACTTCTAGCTGGCTCCATTCACCCCTGCTGCTGTCCATGGTGGTCATCCTGTGGCCATGGCATGACCCGTCTAATACACTGGGCTCTTCATTGCAACTGAAGCTGATGGTGAAACCATTCACCAATGGTTTTAGTTCAGAGAGTCTGACCCTGCCACATGGCTTCAAGCCTCAACTGGGTTCTATAATTCCTTTATACCTTTAAAACAAGTTCTGTGCAAGAGACATATATTCTTCATCAAGTTCTGCCACCAGCTTAGGATGCAACCTTGCCCCCCCTACACATGCATACACCACTGGACCATAGCTTATGTATGCTGACCCTGAGAAATATTCCAAGAATATTTTGCCTCAATTATTCTGGTCTCTTATTCATGATTTTTCAGCCCTATCCAACCTCTTGTAAATTATAACAGATTATTCAGCCATAGATGACCCCTAATCTACATTCAAATCCCCTACCCCCAAAACTCACCCAACATGATCTGGTTTATCACACGAACACCCCACTCATGGTACCAACTTATGTTCTAGTTTGATTTCTATTGCTTTAATAAGCACAATGACCAAAACAACTTGGGAAAAAAAAGATTTATTTCAGCTTACAGACTGGAGTCCATCGTTAAAGAAAATGGGGACAGGAGGTGAAGAAAGGAGCTGAAGCAAAGACTGTGACTGAATGCTGATTACTAACATGCTTACTCCAGCTTGTGTTCAGCCAGCTCTTTTACACAACTCAGGACCACCTGCCCAGGAGTAGCATATCCCACAATGAGCTAGGCTTTCCTCTACCAAACAGCAATCATTAAAATATTCTAATAGACTAGTCTGATGGTTGGTGGGGGTTCCTCAGGTAAGTTTCCTTCCTCTCAGGAGAATCAAGTTGACAACCAAGATTAGCTGTCTCAATCATTTTCCTATCTAAGTTCCCAAAAGAAATTAAAGTATTTGGTAATTTCCCCCAAGTGCTTCCAGTATATCAAAGAAATTGTTTGTTTGTTTGTTTGTTTTGACCTCTATTCTTTGCCTTATACAAACTTACAGCTCTTTGGACTTCATGCATACTACTTCAAGGGTATTTAGTACCTTTCTCTCATGATGATTTTTTAAATCTTAATATCTCATTTCTTGAAGATGCATAGAAGAGAAAGGAAGGGAACAAAATAAGGAACAGGAAGAGAAATGAGCACACTGGCAACACTGCTGAAATGAAGGGGAAAACAAATGAAGAAATGACTTCAGCCTCTCAATTTTACTCTCACTGCCCCAGCAATACTGAGGCACTTCTATAAGGCTCTTAAGAAGGCCATGTGAGGGTCAAATACACAGCACATGGTGCACTTTCTCCTTTTCCTATTGCCCTTGTCTCCTTACTCCTCTTTCATCATAATATGATGAATGCACATTTTATATATACAAATATTTGTCTCAGATCATGTCCAGGGTAAAAATCTACATTTCTTCCCAGTGAACAGAAAGGTCACCACAGAGGGAAAGTTCACACCCCCTTCCTGTCTGCTCCAGGAAGTGCTTTATGAAAAGCCCCATGCCTGGCCTATGCATCCTCCCTATTTATAGAACATGTACCTGGCTGCCTATTTTTAAGAATTGTTGAACACACCAGAATCATTTTCTTAGGAGAAGTTTAATTGTGCTAAATGTAAAGAATACAAATGAAATCCCAAAGTAAAACAGGGAAATTGTTCTCATAAGAAATATCTTACTAGAGGAGTGGCCCATTAGTCCATCCTAAAATCAATGTACAAGTCATCTAATGAGTTGTCAAGTGAAAATCTAGAGAAAACACAAGCATGGGCAAGAACTTGCCTACAGAATCAACAAGATCACTGAGAGGCAGACTGTTCGGTCTCAGCTCTCCCTGGACTCTCGATGTTTGCTGCAAGGAAAAGCTAATCAGAGAATGAACCCCAGGTATAGAGATATGGAGGCCAGCAGTCTCTTCATAGCAAGATGTTCAGGGATGGAGAGGAGATACCTGCATGTCTAAATGAGAAATTGATTTAAGAATTGGGAATACAATTTTGTAATAAGTACAACCATGAAACATTATGTGATCTGGATGTCTACTTCCAATTAAAATAGAATAGCAGGAACCAGCTTGAGACCGTTAACTAGAGTAACAGTTTTCAAGATGCTGTAAAGTAAGCTATGAATAACAGAGATCAGTTGGAGATGGAAAACAATGAGTAATCCCTAATATACTATGGTTTATTTCTTAAGGTTCGTAAATAAAAACTACAAAAAATTCTAGGTTTTAGTTCATCTATCATTTTATATAAATATATATATGCACTATCTATATGTGTTGTTTTTATATTGTTCACATAATATTAAATTGGCTTATGAGTGAACGCCTATATAAATTAAAATTGTTAAATTGGCCCAAATACACTTTAATTTATAACAACGATTTTAAACTCCTGGTTAAATTAAAAATTTAAAAATTGTTTGAAAGAATAGACTTTCAAAGATATCTGAGAAGGAAAAAGAAGATGGCAGAGCAGAGCTGTATGCATCAGAGAGAAACAGAACTAGATGTGCAGTGGCAGCATCGGGTTTGGCAGTGCAACTGCTGCGGACAGAGAAGCATACTTTCCTGCAGCGAAGTTGCTACTTGGGTGGCAAGGAGGCTAAGGCTATGACCACGCCCACCTGAATCTGTCCTGGCCTGCTAGGTCAGTGCCATGGTTTAGCCTGCAGAGCATGGAGCTACTGCCTGCTGCGACCTCTTCCTCCTCTGTGGGAAGATGAGCACCAGCTACTTTCTTTTGGCTGTATACTAGGAGTAGTCATTTCTGAGGCGTTCCCTGCAACAAGATCATAGCTCAAGAAGGAGAAATTGAGGCAGAACCAATGACTTATCTAACTTAAGGAAACAGAACTGAAAGAGACCAATAAATCAAAAGTTCATAAGAACAAATGTCTTAGTGTTTCTGTTGCTGCAATGAAACACCATGACCAAAAAAGCAAGTTGTAGAGGGAAGGGCTTATGTTCACTTCTTGTAGTCGTCACTCATGAAAGTCAGGACATAAAATCAAGGAAGGACCTGATGCAAGGAGTAATGCTTTGTGGGAGCCTGAGTGACCCAAGACTTTCTCAGAGGCCCTCACAAAAGGACAAAGGGAACTTTAGTTCTGTGTCCTTATTCAGAAATGGACATGGCAAGGCTAGTCTAGGATGGGAGCCTGGAAAGTTTTTAAGGCCCCGACCTTTGCTTAACTCTGGAACTAGGTTTTACTGAGTTCCCTCACCCTCGATGACTCAGCCACAACTGCTGTGCTTTCCTTCTCTATGTGCACATGCGCCTGCTTACCTAATATAAACAAACCACCATGCTGGCTTAACCACGGCTGTCTCTGTGGTTCCTGTTCAGTGGCAGCCATTTTGTGGCTTAAAAAAATTCCAGTAAGACCTTTCCATATGGTATGACTCTGTACTAACTCTCACCCTCCCTAAAAGCCAGGGTACCCTGTCGGCCAGAACTTCCTCAGAAAAAGCAAAAGCAGGAAATTGCAGTTTCCGAGGACCCTACTCTTCCCCTTGGGTTATGGTTATTAGACCTTAGGCAGCTATTGTGGGAGCAATCCAGCACGGTGGAAAGAAGCCCAGCGATGTCTGCCTTGGGTGATGTGGCTCTGGAAGGGACGGGACACTCGGGAAGGTGGGCTCTTGCTCCTTGGCCCACAGTCTGATGGGCTAGTGAGGCTGTGGGAAGCCTTTGTGGAGACCTACCCGTGGGTGGGAGAGGGGGTTGTCCCAAGGAACGCAGCAGCCAGCTCTGGAGTTTCCATACCCTGTCCTGTGATCTATGAGCCAGCTAATACTCCTCTTCAAAACTCAGTTTGCTTAAGATAGGTAAAGTGGCCTTTTTCTTTCTAGTTACTTAGCACTCAGGTGGCTCACAGTGTTTGTGCTCTGAAGCCCAGCATGCCTTCATTCTCGTGTACCTTAAACTGAGTATCAGGCCAGTTATGTTTTCATCGCAGCACAGTTGGCTTACAAGAATAAGAATAACACATAGCATTTTACAGTGTCTTCCGGATCCCTCACCAGAAAACTGACTGTGCAAAAGAATAAAGCCCGTTTTGATAATAGGCCCTGGACATATGATGGAATGGAAACACGGTGGATGGCACAAATCAAATACACAGGCATAAAGCTCCTAAGAGACTGAAAAGCATCTAGGGTTGCTAGGGACAAAGGCAGCAACAAACCAAGAAAGTTTTTCAAAGACTTCCTATTCCAACATCATTAAACATTTTCACCATGTTTCATTCTAACTCTGAGAGCAAGTAAAGGATCTCCACTGAAAAGACCATTGAATCTCAATTTTAGCTAAGGAAAAATTTCTTCACTCGGACGGAGTGGAGAGGTGTTCAAATACTAACCTGGTGCTTATGTCATGACATCTTAGTTCATGTCAAGTCTGTGCTTCCAGTTAATTGTCCAATATTTACTCTTTTTAAAAATTACATTTATTTACTTATTTAGAGAGAGAGAGAGAGAGAATGAATGTGTGTACTACCGGGAACCAAATTCAAATCATCAGCTTCGGGTACAAGCAGGTTTACCATGAAGCAACCTCACTGGCCAATATTTACCACTTCCCCCCTTTCAAATCTTCACTTACATGTCACTGTCTCCATTGATACTTTCCTGCCCTCCAGTACAAATATGTTCTCTATTACTGCTTCAAAGCACCATTACTAAGTGGCTGAGTCCAAGCCAGACATTTCTGGGTTCTTGTCTGCTTGGTTGGAACCCCTACTCTCCCCCTGCACAAACTAAGGAACCCTGTTTATTCTTCTACCCCCAAGCACCCACAAAGAGAAAAAATTCTGGGCTAATACGTCATCTCTCAGCATCTCTGAGTTTCCGGCTACCCATCTTGGAGTGCCCACCCAAAGGCTCAGCTTTGTTACCTTGAATAGGCATAATCCTAGCTCCAAGCTCACATGACATCACCCTGTGCCCCAAACCCATAAAACCCCCTTGCTTTAGCCCAGGTATGCAACTTCACTTACCTCTACTCGTGAGACATGTGAACTGACCCAAGATCTGTCTCTCAATAAACCTGCCTTTATACTTTTGACTTGGCTTGAATTGGTTCATTTTGTCAGCGGAGAAACCTATTATTGGCCTCTTATGTAAGGAATTAAGATAAAGGCTATCAGAGACTGCAATAGTAGTTAGGAAATTTAATTCAAAGTGAAGTGATTGGACAGGTTAGATACGTTATCAAGAGCGACAGTGGACCAAGAGAGTGAAAGTATTCAAGGACACTGGTGGTTTCCCTTGGTGTTTCTAAAGGAAGGTGAAACTGTTTGCTAAAAGGTACATTTTAGGTAGTTCTCCATTTTGATTGGCAGACTTAGATTATATAAGCCGTTGCTCATTGTACCTGTTCTTTCCCACAATGCATCTGATTTTAGTTACATGAGTAACCGATTATGAAAAGCCATAAACTGGCAAAGAGTGTATCTTCTCTAAAAATTCACTTTCAGGATACAATCTGACCAAGACCAATTCAAGTACATGTTCTCTCACACCCAGAAATAACTAAGATATAATTGAATACAATTATTCTAAGCTGTCAAAGTTTGACTATTGCTAAGTAAGGGGAAATTTTACTCCACTGTTTGGAATAGGTGGTGGTGTGTGTGTAGCTGGGAAGTTTTAGGGTGCTAACAAGTTGTCAGTTGCATTGTTCAGAGTTAGGTTTGTGTACAGTATGTGTGGGTAGATGTCCCAAGCTTCCAAGTGCATCATTTGAAAAGGGTTGAGTACATAGTCCAAACCAAAAGGAGTCCCAGTTTGCTACACTATTTCCTATACTTGCCTGCCTCAACTTCTTTTTGAGAGATTTTTCTCCTTATCTCATTGAAGTCATAAAGGCAGGTTAGTCTTCTCAAAACAGTGTAGAGCTGAGTAAAGTGGAAAAAATTTTTCCTATTCTATCTTTAAAGTTATTCTATGTCCTGGGGCCCACTGGAGAACATCTAGGAGACTTTCCTGCCTGATGGTCCAAGCACAGAACAGACAATTCCCTTGACCGTAATCACACGAGTGCCCTTCTTTATTGTTCTTGCAAATGTTGTTGAAGGAGCATTTATAGGCAGACTTACTGGATTCTCAAAGCAATTAACTGTGTGATCTTATTGAGAAGTCCAGAGGTTACCAAGAAGATAAATGAGAGTTTTCCAGTCAAGGTTTGCAAAGTGGGTGACTGGATTTTCAATTGAATGAGCTCCCTAGTGAATGTTTTTTTATATTTGATATTTCAATATTTGTTGGACTTTTCCAGACTGATTAACATAAAATCAGCATTCCTGCAGAGGTACAAGTAGATTCACCCTGCTCTTCAGAGAATAAATCTAAGCCTTTCCTGTTTGGGAGAACCTTTCCAGCAAGAGAGTATATTTGATTTTAAATTTGGGATTGAACGTGGACAATTTCCTTCATGGTCCTGTCAGTATCTTTTGGTAGCTGTTGTTGAACATATAGTGATAACTCCCAGATTCTAAGTTGCCTGGCCCAAACAAGCCACTCAAAGCCATTACCAGGGGATCAGAGGTTCTTCTCGTTTGTAAGGATGAATGTTTTCATATACAGGAAGGGGCCAGGAAACATTTTTCCAGGCAATGGAAATATCCAGTATTATATATAGCATAGAAAACAAGTCTCTCAAAAGAGGAGATAAAAAGGCTTATTGCCTAAACATTCAACAGAAGCCCAATGAATCAACTTGATAGGCCCTAGAACAGCAGTTCTCAGCTTCTGTGTGGGTTGTGACTCCTTCAGAGGGATTAAATAACCCTTTTACGGAGTCGCTTAAGACCACTGGAAAACACAGATATTTACATTACAATTCATAACATCAAAATGACAGTTATAAAGTAACAAAAAAAGTCATTTTATGATTGGGGGTCACCACAACATGAAAAACTGTATTAAAGGGTCGGATCATTAGGAAGGTTAAGAACTACCGATCAGGAATCACTGAAGAGATGAGCTTCTAGACATGTCTGTGAGGGATTATCTAAATTAATTGAGATCGAAAGGCCAACCTTAAATGTAGGAAACATCATTCCATGGGCTGAGGTCTCAGACAGCATGGACATGAATATATCAGAGTTGAGCACCAGCACTCACTGCTCTGCTTCCTAACTATGAACAAAGTGGGGGGGGGGGATGATCAACTGCTTCCTAGTCCTGACCCCATCCCTTCCTTGCTGAAATGGACTGTACGCCAAAATAATTTCCTCCATTAAGATACCTTTGTCAAGTTTGTTGTCCCAGTGATGAAACAAGTAATTGATGCAGAGAATTGGTACCAAGTTCAGAGTCTAGAATAGGTGTGACCTTTGGAACTTCTTTGCAAAATGGCTGTAGAAGGGTTTGGAACTTTGGGATAGAAAAGCCCTTGATTGCTGTCAAGAAGAGCTTAATGGGCTTCCCTGGCGGGATTTCAGAAGACCAGAACACTGAAAGAAATGTAGGCAGTGGAGCTCGAGTGGTTTTAGAGGGGAAGAGGAACTCTACTAGGAATTGGGCAAGAAGTTATTTGTGTGATACTCTGGCAAAGAATCAGGCTACATTCTCCCTATGCCCTGAGAATTGGAATGGAGCTAAATCTAGCAGCAATTAACCAATAAGTTTGGCAAAGAACATTTCAAAGCAAGAGATCATCAGGGTGTGGCACACCACTCTTACCCAAGTCTACAATGAAAAAGGAGCAATAAACAGGGCAGAAAGATACTTAAAATGTGCAGTTTGCCAATTTAGTTGTGAGGCTTTACAAAACACAACCATCAAGTAATTCACAGCAGTTAGCTATAAGGCTTTACAAAATCACCAGCAGCAATAATAAAACTATGCTGGAAATTGAACAATTATGTATCTACACATGGAGTCAGCAACAATTAGCATCAGGGCACAAAAGAACTAAACAGAAATGTCTTCTATAGCAATACCTGAGAATCTTTCATTTAGTACAATAAACCAGAACAGCAACCTTTTGAATGTCCTTCTTAAGTCTGTAAGGCATGAAGAGGTCAGCACAATACCACACATGTAATGAAAATTTTTTATAGAGGTTGGGAGAGTCTCTGAAGGGCTGTCATTATCCATTTTAAGCAGGTGCCAGTTGGTTCCAGGGGGCAGTAGCTAGAGGAACTAAAGATAAAAATGTTAGCCAATCCAGTGCAGCACAGAAAAGTGCCACCATTTGTATTCATTTTTCTTATAAAAGGGTGAAGTGACACACAGTTGTATAGATGGAAGATTTTCCCTGATAGTTCCCCATAATCCACAGTCTCCATGAGTTAGCTCTCTCATCCAGGTGCCGCTATGTACTTCTTGTATCTTCTTGTCCTCAGTGTAGTTAGCTTGGGCTATGCATCCTGGCCCATGCTCAAAGGGAAGTAGGGCCTGTTCTGGCCTACTGTGCCCGTTACTCAGGCTGGCTCTGGCTGGTCGCAGTCTCTGTATTGTCTCTCCTTCCATTTCCTTCAGGCTACTGCAATGGCACTGTACAATAACACTGTTGGTTATTTTGGAAAATGCATGAAGTTTAGATATACTGCTAACTGTGCTTCCTGTCTGATACATAGGGTGTTAAAGGCATTAAAATCAATTTAAAATAGTTACTGACAAAGCCGTCATTTAAAGACTGAAATGAAAACCAGTTCTTAAGTGAACCTTGACTTTAAGATAATTTCCTAAGTAGCTGAAAGTTTGAAACACAAATGGTAGAAAACATAAAACATTTTTGTTGTTGTTTTAACAAACCACAAAAGCTTGTCTTAGGTTCACCATATAGAACAAATGAATTTCTTTTAGAAGATGGTAGGCAGCCATTTACAGAATATGCATACATAAAGTCCCCAACAGACAAATATCATACAAACTACACAGATTTCTTTTAAAATATCCACTCCATCCATCTGCTGTACATTAAGAGCTGAGATACTAAAGTTAAAGGCGCTGTCCCTTTAAAAACTAGACTAGATGAGTCTGTACTGTTTGAAAGATGAACACATACAAAATTGGTCAATTGGCTGAGTCTCTGAAATCACACAGAGAGAGAGGGGGAGAGAGAGATTAGAACAAGACATGGGCACAGTCACACTAATAAAACCAATGAACAGGCCTAAATATTGCAATGTTAGCTGTGTTAGGGAAGAGCAGTTAAAGAGAGATGGAAAACATTTGCAGAGCTGGATTTTATGGGAAATTTTATGTTCTATTTGGACTAGGTTGTTTAGGCCTTCTCCCTCCCACTCCCCTCTTCCTCAAAAATAAAAACCTTAATGCAGACTCATTTCATCGGTGAAAGCTTTCCTTGGGGAAGCTTTGCTACTGCTACACACACTAAACACACCCCTGCCTGGCTCACCCATCAACTCACTCACCACCACTAAGGATGAGCAAGCTAAACTTTGCTCACCTAGTGATCTCGCCTTTGGAGACTCCCTTCCTTTAGTGTGTTAATAGAGATGCAAGATTTTGTACTGCCTGAGAAAAGTTTCCTGGAGAGTCATAGTAAGTCTCTCTCTTCAAGGTTTCTTTGAAACTTGACACCAATCTACTCCATGAGATGACACCCGTACCTGGCATCGGTAAAGTGGACCAAGGACCGGCTGCCAAATAAGTCATAGGCCCAGGGGAAAACTTATTACTATCATTCTGCTAAATGAACATAGCCATAAAATGACTCTTAAAGGAGCTACCAGCAGCTGGTCACATTGATGTCTGTGGCCTGAGGACTATGTGGATGGATGTCTGGAGTCTGTACTGCAGACTGAAGTTACATTGGTAAGCTGTGCTGCCACCAGAGGCCATATTGACGACCTGCACTACCACCTGAGTCCATGGTGATGTCCAGGTCTGTGCTGCCACCAAGGACCATGCCTGGGTCCGTGGTCCTACTGTTGCCTAGATCTGTGTTGATGCTCATAACCTGTTACCACCAAAGGCCACGCATATGTCTTTGGTCTGTGCTGCTGCCTGAAACCATGTTGATGTAGGTGGCCTGCACTGACCTGAGGCCAGTGTCATCCAGGGCTATTCTGCCTCTGAGGGCCTTCTCTAGGTCAGTGGCCCTACAACAACCAGAAGTCGCATTTGTGGTCAATGTTGTCACCAGAAGTCATGTGTAGGCCTTTGATCAATGCTTCTGATGACTGTGAAGAGCAAAGAGGCTACTTTTGCTGTGATATTGATGACAGCAGATGCACAGTTGAGAGGGAGTCACATGGAAGGCATCTGTAACAGCCTAAACAGAAAGCCACCTAAGAGAACTCTTATAATTGTGATGAGAATGCTGAAGTGTAGCTCTCCACAACTGATGGCTTCTGGCAAGAGGGAGGGAGGGGAAAGACTCAGTTCTATTTAAGGGTCAGGCTACTAAGAGTCTCACCATGCTTCAGTGAGTATATAGACAAGACAAATTGGACTTTTTTTTCATTTTTTTTCTTATTTTTATTTGTACTTTGCAGGGGTGGGGCTCAAGTGTGAGAGGCATATCTGGAAGAACTGGCAAGTGAGTGTGATCATGTAATATGAAAGTCCCAGAGAATCAACAAAAATGTTATGTTAAGCCAAGCAGTGGTAACACACACTTTTTTTTAAATTGGATATTTTCTTTATTTACATTTCAAATGTTATTCCATTTCCTGGTTCTCCCCTCCCAGAAACCCCCTATCCCATCCCCCACCCCGCTTCTATGAGGGTGTTCCCTCAACCACCTATTCCCCCCTCCCTGCCCTCGATTCCCTGACACTGAGGCATCTATTGAGCCTTCATAGGACCAAGGACCTCTCCTCCCATTGATGCCTGACAAGGCCACCCTCTCCTATATATGCAGCTGGAGACATGTGGACTCCTTGGTTACTGGTTTAGTCCCTGGGAGCTCTGGAGGGTCTAGCTGGTTGATATTGTTGTTCTTCCTATGGGGTTGCAAACCCCTTCAGCTCCTACAGTCCTTTCTCTAATTCCTCCTTTGGGAACCCCATGCTCAGACCAATGGTTGGTTGCAAGCATCCTCCTCTGTGTTTGTCAGGCTCTGGCAGAGCCTCTCAGGAGACAGCTATATCATGCTCCTTTCAGCAAGCATTTCTTGGCATCCACAATAGTGTTGGGGTTTGGTGACGGTATATGGGATGAATCCCCAGGTGGAACAGTCTCTGGATGGCTTTTCCTTCAGTCTCTGCTCTACATTTTGTCTCCATATTTGCTCCCATGAGTATTTTCTTCCCTTTTTTATGAAGGACTGAAGCACTCACACTTTGGTCTTCCTTCTTCTTATGTTTCATGTGGTCTGTGAATTGTATCTTAGGTATTCGGAGCTTTTGGGCTAATGTCCACATATCAGTGAGTGCATACCATGTGTGTTCTTTTGTGATTGGGTTACCTCACTCAGGATGATATTTTGTAGTTCCATCCATTTGGCTAAGAATTTCATGGATTTATCATTTTTAATAGCTAAATAGTACTCCATTGTGTAAATGTATCACATTTTCTGTATCCATTTCTCTGATGAAGGACATCTGGGTTCTTTCTAGCTTCAGGCTACTATAAATAAAGCTGCTGTGAACATAGTGGAGCATGTGTCCTTGTTATATGTTAGGGAATCTTTTGGGCATATGCCCAGGAGTGGTATAGCTGGGTCCTCAGGTAATACTATGTCCAATTTTCTGAGGAACCTCCAGACAGATTTCCAGAGTGGTTGTACCACCTCGCATTCCCACCAACAATGGAGGAGTGTTCCTCTTTCTCCACATCCTCGCCGGCATCTGCTGTCACCTGAGATTTTGATCTTAGCCATTCTGACTGCTGTGAGGTGGAATCTCAGGGTTGTTTTGATTTGCATTTCCCTGATGACTAAGGATGTTGAACATTTCTTTAGGTGCTTCTCAGCTATTTGATATTCCTCAGTTGAAAATTTTTTGTTTAGCTCTGTACCCCATTTTAATAGGGTTATTTGATCCTCTGAAGTCTAACTTCTTGAGTTCTTTGTATATATTGGATATTAGCCCTCTATCAGATGTAAGATTGGTAAAGATCTTTTCCGAATCTGTTGGTTGCTGTTTTGTCCTATTGACAGTGTTCTTTGCCTTACAGAAGCTTTGCAATTTTATGAGCTCCCATTTCTCAATTCTTGATCTTAGAGCATAAGCCATTGGTGTTCTGTTCAGGAAATTTTCCCCTGTGCCCATGTGTTCGATGCACTTCCCCACTTTCTCCTCTATAAGTTTCAGTGTATCTGGTTTTATGTGGAGGTCCTTGATCCACTTGGACTTGAGCTTTGTACAAGGAGATAAGAATGGGTCAATTTGTATTTTTCTACATGCTGACCACCAGTTAAACCAGCACCATTTGTTGAAAAGGCTGTCTTTTATCCACTGGATAGTTTTAGCTCCTATGTCAAATATCAAGTAACCATAGGTGTGTGGATTCATTTTTAGGTCTTTAATTCTATTCCATTGATCTTCCCACCTGTCTCTCTACCAACACCATACAGTTTTTATTACTATTGCTCTGTAATACAGCTTGATGTCAGGGATGGTGATTCCCCCAGAAGTTATTTTGTTGTTGAGAATAGTTTTCAATATCCTGAGTTTTTTGTTATTCCAAATGAATTTGCAATTTGCTCTTTCTAACTCTATGAAGAATTGATTTGGAATTTTGGTGGGGATTGCATTGAATTTGTAGATTGCTTTTGGAAAGATGGCCATTTTTACTATATTAATCCTGCCAATCCATGAGCATAGGAGATATTTCCATCTTCTGAGATCTTCTTCAATTTCTTTCTTCAGGGACTTGAAGTTCTTGTCATACATATCTTTCACTTGCTTGGTTAGAGTCATACCAAAGTATGTAATACTATTTGTGACTATCGTGAAGGTGGTCATTTCCCTAATTTCTTTTTCAGCCTGCTTATCCTTTGAGTAGAAGAAGGCTACTGATTTGGGTTAATTTTATATCCAGCCACTTTGCTGAAGTTGTTTATCAGCTGCAAGAGTTCTCTGGTGGAATTTTGGGGTCACTCAAGTAAGTATACAATCCTATCATCTGCAAATAGTGATATTTTGACTTCTTCCTTTCCAATTTGTATCCCTTTGACCTCCTTCTATTGTCTAATTGCTCTAGCTAGGACTTCAAGTACAATATTGAATAGATAGGGAGCAAGTGGGCAGCTTTGTCTAGTCCCTGATTTTAGTGGGATTCTTCAAGTTTCTCTCCATTCAGTTTGATGTTGCCTACTGGTTTGCTTTATATTGCTTTTACTATGTTTAGGTATGGGCCTTGAATTCCTGATCTCTCCAAGATGTTTGACATAAAGGGATGTTGAATTTTGTCAAATGCTTTTTCAGCATCTAATGAAATGATCATGTGGTTTTTTCTTTGAGTTTGTTTATGTAGTGGATTACTTTGATGGATTTCCAGGTATTGAACCATCCCTGCATCCCTGGGATGAAGCCTACTTGATTATGGTGAATGATCATTTTGATGTGCTCTTGGATTCGGTTGGCAAGAATTTTATTGAGTATTTTTGCATCAATGTTCATAAGGGATATTGGTCTAAAGTTTTCTTTCTTTGTTTGGTCTCTGTGTTGTTTAAGTGTAATTATGGCTTCATAGAACAAATTGGGTAGTGTTCCCTCTATTTCTATTTTGTGGAATAGTTTGAAGAGTATTGGTAATAGATTTTCTTCCAAGGTCTGATAGAATTCTCCACTAAACCCATCTAGTCCTGGCCCTTTTTGATTGGGAGAATTTTAATGACTGCTTCTATTTCTTTAGGTGTTATGGAACTGTTTAGATGGTTTATCTGATCCTGTTTTAACTTTGGCACCTGGTATCTGTCTAGAAAATTGTCCATTTTATCCAGATTTTCCAATTTTGTTAAGTATAGGCTTTTGTAGTAGGATCTGATGATTTTTTAATTTCTATGGTTTTTGTTGTTATGTCTCCCTTTTCTTTCTGATTTTATTAATTTGGATACTGTCTCTGTGCCCTCTGGTTAGTCTGGCTAAGGGTTTGTCTATCTTGTTGATTTTCTCAAAGAACCAGCTCCTGGTTTTGTTGATTCTTTGTATAGTTCTTTTTGTTTCTATTTGGTTGATTTCAGTCCTGAGTTTGATTATTTCCTGTCTACTCCTCTTGGGTGTATTTGCTTCTTTTTATAGCACATACTTTTAATCCCAGCACTTGGGAAGCAGAGGCAGGCAGACCTCTGAGTTCAAGTAGAGTGAGTTCCAGGACAGCCAGGGCTACACAAAGAAACCTTATCATTTAAAAAAAGGATAAATAAATTATGAAATAAAATGGATAAATATTTTAAACGACTCTTAAAGATACATTGCTATATCCATAGAGCGAGTATCACTCAACTCTCATCAGAGAAGCTTCTTCATACAGCACATAAATAAAGAGATGCAAAACTGGAAAGTGCGCAGGGAGTGAGAGACTTTGAAGCACTTAGCCCCAAATGGAATGCTAAGGCTGGAATCCCAGACTGAACAAAGCAGAAAGGAAAATAAGCACAAACATTCATCTCTCTGCTTCCTGACTGTGTATTCAAAGTGATTAGGAGCCTCCTGCCATCATGGCTTCCCCTCCATAACAGACTTTACCCTTAAATGTAAAGCAAAATATAAATTACCTTAAATTCCTTCACCAGGCATTCCATCACAGCAACAATTCACATTGGTATTAAGAAATGGGTTCTTGGTTTAATAAGCCTTTGAGAAATGGTTTTGCTAGGAGACTATGAAAACGTCTGAAACTTTATGCCACAAAAGACCTAGAATACTATAATAAAACTCCATGGGCCATTTGATGGTATTGAGAACCCAAACTCTCAAAAGAAATGAAACCAGGGAAAACCTAACATGAGGTTTCACAAGGAACACAGGGCTTTATTGAGAACATGGCTAGAAGCCACTCATAGTGAGTTCTGGAAATGAATACCACCACATTTTATCCGTGTTCTAAGAATTGGATTAGAGGTCAGTTCAACATTGATAGGCTAATGTGCTGGTAGAGGAAATCTCAACACCACAGAATAGCTCTCAGGCTGTAGCATGGTTATTGCCTATTGTCTGCATTCAGGTCAGTTGGGGGAGAGAAAGAAGAAGAGAGCTGTGTAAGATACGACATTTAGTAGGGAAAGGAATAAGTTCAAAGCTACAGAACGGGAGGTTGGGAAGTCAGCTGCAAGCTTTAAAATGATCAGCTTCATTAACGAGAACTCTCAACTGTACACTGTACTAGGACAACAGGAAATGTTCCCTGCAGACAAGAGTCTCTTCATAAAGAAGCAACCTGTGAAACCACAAATTCATTTGAGAGGAGAATGTCTGAGTTGATGCAAGGGAAGCGTGTTCTGGGCTTCCAGACAGTTGCTGAGGCCAACCAACATGTGGCCAGGTCATATTTCCTGACATGAGGCCCTGACAGGCCACTGCATCATGCTGTGAAAGTGAAATCTAAACCTCATTGATAACCCCAGATTGCATTGGAGATGCCTAGACAATGGATGTTTGTCAAGAAGAGAGGCTACATTTGCAGCATGTTCCAGGGCTGTCTAATGCTGTTGGAGCCTAGATGATTCTATCACAAGCCCCAGATGCTAGACATAAAGCTACAAGGTTTGCTAATTGCCCTGCTGGCTTCTGGTCCTGCTTTGGTCTACTCTTTCCTTGTTATTCCTCTATTTCACCCTTTTGTGTTGTCTACAAAATATCATTATGTATTAGAGGTTTGCTATTTCTTCTGTTTGTTGCAGTTGTTGTGTTTTTTGTTGTTGCTTTGTTTTGTTTTCTTAACTTTATTGACTCACACAAGTAGGAGCTTTTCTTGTGTCCCAGAAAAGATTTTATAGTTTTGAACATTGTTGACACTGCTAAAGACCATGGGGAATTTTTTTTTAGAAATATAGCAAATGTACTTCCCACTATAAGACAAAAATAAAAATTTAGAAGCCAAGGATAGAATGTTATGATTTAAAGTGATGAGCTTAGGTGTCATGTTCAGGAATTGTAATGGTTAATCTTTGTCATCTTTATTGGATCTCAATCACTATGTACTTCAGGATGTCTCTATGAGGGTTAATTTGTTCCTGGGTTAACATGAAAGGCATTATCCCACGAAATGGGGTTCTGGTCTGAATAAAAATGAAAAGAGAGCGCCCATTTTTCTCTGTGTCCTGAACAACTGCACCATGATGCTTCCAGGCCTTCTCTGCCATCATGGACTGTATGCTCAAATGTGATCCAAAATAAACTCTTCCTTCCTTAAATTGCTTCTGTCAGAAATTTTCTAGCAGCAAAGAGAAACATTCTTAGTATGAGACAATATGGTTACTGAAGTAAAGACATATTAGAACTAGAAGTTGTCTTAGAATGTACACCTGAGAAATTGCAAATTTCCCAACCACATTGCTGCTCACTGGGTCAGCTGTATCCAAGCCTGTTCTGCACAGATAGCAAATACTTCTCTCATGAATTGTATACACAAACAGGCATACCAAGGATTTTGTGTGATTCTAAGAACAGGAAACCAAAATATTATAACTGAAAACCTGTGACCTGCATACTTACTAAAAGAAAGGTTGAGTTGGACAGAATCTGGTGTAAGCCTCAAATGCGGAGATTCATTACAAGGGGCAGCAAAGGAGTGCCACGTTCACTGTTCAGGAACCCTGCTGGCAATGAGTGTATTACAAAGAAGGCAGTAACTGCAAACAACAACTTCAAATAGCCACATAAACAACACTGAGAAACAGTAAACACAGAAGATAACTCATTTGGACACATTTATATGCATCGGAGTATAGGACTGGAAATAACATTCCCAAGTTAAACTGAAAGCATTAGTATGTAAATGCCACAGCTAAGTCAAATCTGATGGTGAATGTGGTATTGCAATTCGGTCTCCCTTAAGGGCACTCAAAGGAATTAGACTGCAAGTTACACCCTTAATCGATGTCCTCCTCTCTATCAATCATTTCTGTCTTGACAACAACCCCATTGACCAGCAGATGTTCTGAAATCTCTCAACAATTGACTTTCAAAGCCTTACAAATGTCTCTTCTTCATCTCCTCAGAAACCTCCAAGGAGCCACTATTACCAATAAAAAAATTATAAATCTAACTTCAAGATGGGATTAGCCCGATGGACACCCTTTTCTCCACATTGTCTACACAATATGTGTCAATTCTTCCATTGAACTGGACCACTAAAATGGCAGGACCATCAATCGGCAGGGATCACCAAGCACAAATTGGAATGGGCTAACAGAAAAAGGGAGCTCCCTTTTTTATTCCCTATTGTTATCTACTAAAATGTGAAGTTGCTTGCTGATCTCATCTCACTGAATTATGCTGTGCTGACATGGTGAAAAGGCCCAGGCTGCACATACTCTGTAAATAACAGCCCTGTGAACAGATGTGCTCTTTCCCCCAGAAGCTTTCTGTGGAAGCAAGTTTTTATGAACCCAAAATATCTGCAATCCAACTCTGGTTAAAAATCAGACAAAAACTAGTCATAAGTTTTTGCAAGAAATTTAGGATTATTGAGGGAAGGGAAGGACTTCTGATACTAAAAAACATTGGGTTAATGTTAAGTTTTGCTTGATGAAATAATAATACAGGAAAAAGGTAAAGATCATTCATGTAGGCCACTTTGTCTAAGTTAGATCTTTGATGCTTTAGCTCTATGACTTTGATTACTTTGCTTCTCTATATTCCCAGTTTAAAATAAATATGAGTAGAACATAGCTGTTCTCATGGTTTCCCAGAGGATGGTGTGGGCAATACTTACACACATGTAGAATACACATCCTCAAGTCTCCCAAATAACCAACACGGTCAGGCCCATAAGAGCAACAACCTTGCTGTTCTCACACAAATTGTGTTCTAGTTTGCTTTCTGTAGCCGTGATCAACACGATGACCAAAAGCAACTTGGGGAGGAAAAGGTGTATTTCCTCTTACAGGTTACAGTCCATCCTCAAGGGAAGCCAGGGTAAGGACTAAAGCAGGACCTGAAGCAGAAGCTATGAAGGGGTGCTGCTTCCTGGTTCACTCCCAGACTCACATTCGACTTTTCCTGTCTTAAACAGCCTAGGTTTCAATCAGTCTGTGAGTTGATGGTCTTGTTTCTTTTCCCATGACCTGATTTTTTTTTTTCTGTCTATCTATACTGCCTCACTTCTCTATTTTTATGTTGAGTTGTTAAAATTTAATTACATATGGATGTCTTTCCCTTTGAAGGACATACAATGGCCAATTTTAATAGGAAAGGTACTCATACTGTTGTAGGGTCCATCAAGAACAGTGTTGTCTGTTATCTAAGGTACCCCATTCTTCTCAAAGTCCTCTTCTTAGAACACAAGTATTCTCACATTTGCCTGAGAAATTTCTGCAGAAAACTGTCATACCTGTTTGTATCCAAGAAGAGTCATTTTTGACTCATGAGTGTTACAAGGATCAATTTTCTTGTTTCTAATTTTTTACAAAGCAGAAAGTAAAAGCTATACATTAGAAAATAAAAAGAGAGATGTTTTTAAATGTCAAAGAACAGGACCAAGATGCTTCGTGAGAATTTAGGAACATAGATGTGACTTTCCGAAAGCATGGCACGAGGTTAGATGGCGATCAAGGTTAAAAAATGAATCTGGCCCAGCTCCTGCCTCAGTGTCCAGAGCAGCTCATGAGCTGCCTGCTCTAGTCTGAGCTGGGAAGGTTTTCTTTTTTTCCAGGAAGGATAGCTGCAGCCTGGACTGTGTCATCTCTCAGGCTCTGGGGCCTTGGGAATGTGTCTGTCCCTGGTGGGTATTTGTGCATGATCTCCTTTCCTTTGCAGCCCTTTGCATTCAGCTATCTAATGGTGTTCTCTGGGCCCCCTACCCCTTCTAACAAGAGTGTCATTGTTTGCCAGAGGACTCCAGCCATGAGTCAATATGTCAGTATGATTAATAACAGGAGCTTGGGAGCAGGACATATGAATTTTGAGCTCTAGAAGAACCAGACTAAAGGAATTAGCTAGACCCACCTGGAGGTGCTGGAGGTCAAAGTTTAACCACTTGGACAGAATGATCAAGCCCCAATAAAACCCAGGACATGTCAACTTGCCCATTTGATAAAACACTGTGCTTGTTCACACACAACATGGCCAGGAGGAGCTAGCCCTAAAAATTTCATGTTCAGAACCTGATCAGGTGTCACCCATGGGTCTCTCCCTTCAAGTGGTTCTGATTTGTAGCTATTTGCTATAGTAAAGCTTTCCCCTTCAGTATATACCACCTGATTGAGTTCCCTAAGGTATTCTATGGATCTATTATACCTCTACAGACATGCAGCCAGCTGCTCAGAAGGACCCACAGCTTGAGGATACTTGAACGTGCAGCTGGATTTTTAACATGAGGGCGATCATATAGTGGGTGGTGCTCTTATTAGTGAAGTGTGGCCTAACCCCACATAATTGGTGTGCAAACATGTTATGGGCCATTCTGAGGGTAGTACTGGAAATTGAGCCAATGGTTCCTGACACTCTGTCTTCCAAGTGGTCCATCAGGAGAGATCCCTGGTCCCATCAGATTTCAGCAAAGCCTAGAGAGATGACTCATTCTAATAGTAACCGTGCAGGAAAGAGGTCTGTGGCTCTGTTCTAGGCACCTCACTATTGACTAGGATTTGAGCATTGTAAATAACCTCTCCATGACAGATTTGCCTACTTCTGTGTAATTAAAATTATTATTAAATGAATATTCAGCAGACTTCCAGGAAGAGACACTATTTATCAACCTTATCAGTTCACAATTACAACCAGAAATCTGTGTTTCTGGGCTCTCTGAGAAATTGTGGAGAACAAAAATAACAAAGAGCCTGGGAGCTGGAAGATCTATGAACACCCCCAGAAAGAGACTGAGTAATAGGAGATGAGAGTGGCCCTGGAGGAATGGAGGAAAGGACTGGTATTTTAGCAAGGTTCAAAAGACATGATGTTCAGGCCTCATTATCAGAAGCATCACACACACACACACACACACACACACACACACACACACACACACGCGTGCATGCAATCTAGAACCTTAATTGATTGGGCAGTAGACTCAAATAGTATTTGCCCCATACCCAGCAAACATTTCTTTGTTTTTGTTTTTTAAATAACCTTTTCCCTTAGTCGTGTCTCCCTGTGGAAATCAGAAGGCGCCCAAGCTCCTCCAGCCATGCAGCTGGCAACACATTCCACCGGGTATGCTCCATTCGGTCTTCATCCCTCAGCAGGACACATATGCAGTTTCCCAGGATCCACCTGCAGTTTCCCAGAATCCACCTGCAGTTTCCCAGGATCCACCTGCAGTTTCCCAGAATCCACCTCCACATGCATGCCCTTGGCCCTATCCTACAATCCCAGCCCAACCTCGGAAGCCAGGCCAGTCTTCCATTGCATCTCTCTATTACTCAGAATGTCACCCCAGAATTCCTTGTAACTCCAGGCCTTTCCTGAAAGCATTCTCTGTTTTACAATGGCCACACTCTTGCATGAACCACCCCATGTGTCTCAAAGGATGTCCTATTCATTTCTTAGCATTGAAATCCTGCCCCAAACTGTTCCTACCTGATGTCAACCTTGTTGACCCTTACCAAGTTCACTTTGATTGCACTCACTTGTGGATAGGTTACAGGCACCGTGTTACATGCCGCAGGCACAAGGCTAAGGAAGAGGTATGCTTGACAATATGTCCCCGTAAACTTGATGAAAGAGTCATGATAATGAGGCGTATAAGCAATGTCTATGCAAGTTAGGCTGAGTGTTATGAAGGTGAAAAATAGGAAGCCAAGGGGGAGAAGGAAAGACGCAGTTTAAGCAGAATGCTTCATCCAGAACGTTTCTCTCTTCTGGGAGTGGTAGTACAGAGGAGTCAGTTACACTGACAGAGTTATCCCCACGCTTGAAAATGCCAACCAAGTTTAAAGGAGCTCCCATCCAAGAAAGAGAGGGCTGTAAAAATTGTAACAGTCACAAGGTAGCACTCCTATTGCCACATATTGAAGAACTTAGGTTAGAAGTCAGGATGTAATCACAGAAATAGATAAAAGGGACCAAGGAAACAGTCATTTTCCTTTCCACGTAAGTGACAGATATTTCTAAAGCAGAGTTGTTGTGGAAAAAAAAAACTCTACTGGACTCTGAGTATCACAGTCTCTCCTAGCAAGGAGCTGCCATCTGTAATTTCAGTCTCAAACACATCCTGATAGGTATAGGTTTCAAAACACATGAACTGAACTAGAAATCAAAGAGAAGCCTGGCCTTGGGCTTACTGGGATGTGTGGTATAGTAGTCAGTGAGGGATGCCATAGCAAAATAATACAGGCTGGTGGTTTAAAGCAAACAGAAATTACTCTCTCCTAGTTCCAGAGGCTGAATGTCCAAGATTGGGGTATCAGCAGGCTTGCTTTATCCGAAAGGTTTTCTTCTTAGACTACAAATACCTGGCTTCCCTTTGTGTCTTCATGTAGCCTTGATTCTTTGCTCTTATTAGGACACTAGCCCCACTGGATTAGGACCTCACTTTATGATGGCATTTAAGCTTAATTACCTCACTGAAGTCTTATGTATGTGAGGAAAGTGCTCTGCAACTGCGCTGCATCCCATCCCAAAGCAATTTTTTTATTTAATTTTATTTTTTTACTTATTTTTACAGCCCCCTCAACTCCCCCTCACTGCCACAGTCCTTCCCCGATCTCCCCTCCCCTTTTCCTCTAGGCATGTGGGGGCCCCCTGAGTATCCCCCCAACCCTGGCACTTCAAGTCTCTGTGAGGCTAGGCACTTCCTCTCCCACTGAGGCCAGACGAGGCAGCCCAGCTAGAAGAACATATTCCTCATATAGGCAACAGCTTTTGAAATAGCCTTCACTCTAGTTGTTCAGGATCCATGTGAAGACCAAGCTTCACATCTGCTACATATGTGTGGGGAGACCTAGGTCCAGCCCATGTATGTTCTTTGGTTGGATGTTCAGACTCTGAGAGCCCCAAGGGTCCAGCTATACACTAACTCTAGCTGTTGGGGGACCCTGCCCTTATTTCCTAGAGGCTGCCCACACTTTCTAGAGATCACCGGCAGTTCCTTTGCAACACGCTTCTTCAACTTGGCTCTATGCCATTTAACCAATGAGAAGAATCTAGCATTTTGTTCTTCTAAGGCATAGTCTTTTCAAGTGCAGCATAATCAGAGTGGCATCCCATCATCTTGCACATTCTATTGGTTAAAAGCAAGTCACAGGTCTCTCTGCTACTCAGAGAAGGAGGTTATATGGAAATATGAACATGAATAAGTTGGAATTTGTATGTCTACCGTAGTCCACTGTCTGGTCTCCAGTGATTCTCACACACACACACACACACACACACCTCTGTTCATACACATCCCAAAAGCTCTCAAGAATTTCATTTCAACAGCATCAATTCAAAGTCAAATAAATTACAGCCATTTTCAAACACAGTTCCCTAGAACAATCTGATAAGAAGCATCTCTGGGTTACAAGTCATCTCCATTGTCAACAAATTGTGTTGAAGGGGTAAGTAATATGTCCTCCCATACCTGCGTCATCCAGTGTCAGAACAGACATAACTAGGAAGCCCTAGGATAACAACTGCAGACATTTTTATATAAAGGAAGTAAACAAAAATAGAGAGGAGCTTCTTGGGTTAAATCACCTCCACAATCCAGCTAGACAAATGTTAGAAGTTACTTGATTTGGGACCCACATGAAGGTCAAGCTGCACATCTGCTACATATGTGCAGGAAGGGCTGGCTAGGTCTAGCCCATGTGTGTCCTTTGGTTGGTGGTTCAGTCTCTGAGAGCCCAAGGGTCCAGGTGAGTTGACTCTGTTGGTCTTTCTATGAAGTTCTTATTCCCTTCAGGGCCTGCAATCCTTCCCTCAGCTCTTCCATAAGAGTCCCAAAGCTCCATCCACTGTTTGGCAATGAGTCTCTGCATCTGTCTGAGTTAAATACTGGGTGGAGCCTCTCAGAGGACAGCCATGCTAGACTCCTATCTGAAAGCATAACAGAGTTATCATTAATAGTGTCAAGGATTAGTGATTGCTCATTGATCTCAAGTTGGGCCAGTTATTGGTTGGACATTCCCTCTGCCTCTGTTCCATCCACTGTCCCTGCATTTCTTGTAGACAGGATAAATTTGGGGTCAAAAGTTTTGTGGTGGGTCAGTGTCTCCATCGCTCCGCTGAAGTTCCTGCCTGGCTACAGGAGGTGGCCTCTACAGGGTTCGTATCTCCAATGCTGAGAGCCACAGCTAAGGTCACTGTACAATTGGAGCAGGGGCCATCCCAAAAGCTGTTGCCTGTCTGTGGAATATGTTCTTCTAGCTGGGCTGCCTTGTCTGGCCTCAGTGGGAGAGGATGCACCATGGTGGGGGAATACCCAAAAGGAGGCTCTACCCTCTCAGAGAAGGGAGGGGGAGGGGGAAGGGTTGAAGAACACTGTCTACTCTGTAGCTATCAGTAACATTTATGCCATCAAAACCCGACAAGCACAACCCCCAAAAGCCACATTCATATGACTTTTCAGGAGACCTATATTTTTGGATCCTGTTCTGATGGCTAAGGGACAATAGTCTCAAGCTTTCCCAAAGGCTCCACAACCCTAGGGATGCTACAAGGCACACTCATCATCTTTAAAGAGATTCATTTGTACAATTGAATGCTCTCACATTTTAATCTTTCTGACACTTTAATTAAAAATTACATGGCCATGCATTCGGATTTTATTCTGCGTCAGTTTTAATTTTAGTATTTTTTTTCCCATTTAGAGAAATTGAAAGTTTTCCAGATTAATCTGCTTCTGGCTCCTCTTCATTTTTAACAACTTTTACCTTAATTTTTCTCTATCAAATTTCACTGTAGGCAACTAGAAGAAATCCATGGCACCTTCATCACATTGCTGGGAAGTGTCCATTGAGCTCTATAACCAAATCCATCACTTACAAACTCTGCTTTTCATACAATGGGAGGAGACAATTTCATAGTTTTGCGACTACCTAACAAGGCTCCCCTTTCTTCCGGTTTTGAAATAACATTTCTTACCTCCTTCTGAGCCTTCATAGATAGTGATATTAAAAAATCGAAATTTATAAGGTAATTTAGATATGCTCTTTACAATTCTTTCTGCCTCTTTTAGACTTGTCATGTAAGCTCTGCCCCTATATCATGTAAGCTCTGCCCCCATACCCAGATGCCAAAGGATGTATTCATTCTGTGCTGCTGCATAACAAACTATCTCAGACTGTGGTTTTAGCATAATTCTCACTTACGTTCTTCCAGGAAGCCATGCTCTGTATAGATTTCTATAGGATTGGTGAAGTAAGGGCCACAGTTAGATACCTGTACAAGCAAGCAACTGTGTCTTAGTTAAGGTTTCTATTGATGTGACAAAATACCATGACCAGAGCAAGTTGGGGAGGAAAGAATTGATTTGTCTTACACTTTCACATCACAGTTTATCACTGAAGGAAGTCAGGAACTCACACAGGATAGGAACCTGGAGGCAGGAGCTTATGCAGAGAACATGGACGGATGTTGCTTATTAGTTTGCTCCTCATGGCTTGTTCAGCATGCTTTCCTATAGAACTCAGAACCACCAGCCAAGGGGTGGCACCACCCACAATGAGCTGGGACCTCCCCCATCAACACTAATTAGGAAAATGCCCTATAGCTGGATCTTATGCAGACTCTTTCTCCATTTAGGTTCCCTCCTCTCAATGACTTTAGCTTGTGCCAAGTTGACATAAAACTAACCAGGACAAGCTATGAGCAAAATTTTTGTCTCCTCCGTGTGTGTGTGTGGGTGTGTGTGGGTGTGGGGGGGGTGTGGTGGTGTGTGTGTGTGTGTGTGTGTGTGTGTGTGTATGTTTAGGTATGCACGTGAAGGCCAGATAAAGGTATCAAGTATCTCTATTGTTCTCTGCCCTATTTCTTTGAGGTAGAGCCTCTCTCTCTTTGAATCTGGAGTTCATTTTGTTCAGCTAAGCTGACAGCCAGTGAGCCCAGACATCTTCCCATCTCTGCCTCTCACACTGTTGGAGTGACAGACATCCATAAGACCACACCACACTTGTTACAAATCCTCATGGTTGTCTTAGCCACTAAACCATCTTCCCAGACCCTTGTTTGCTTCTTCTCACAGAAGAAATTACAGAAATTGACGATGACTGACAAAACTGAAGAAATGGTACCACTAGACACTTCCAACAGAAGCGTCTGGGAGGCCCCTCACCTCAGCATAAGACAGATGGAGCTGTGCTTAGTAGAGTTTTGCCAAACTGCCCTCACAGGTGCATCTGGCTTTATCTCAAAATGTCAAGAGCTCTCAGGAAGCTTCTTTATTAGTTTGAAGACTGGCCTGCCTGGGAAGAAGTCCAGGAACTTTTTCTATTCTCTCTTCAGCTACTCCCAGTTATTCCACACCCCTGATTCTACTTCCAGAAATAGAGTCAATAGGACCTCTGGCCACAGGGTCCTAGACACACAAAAGAGAAGAAGTGAAGAAGACATGTATATGTGTATGTCTATGTATATGAATATAAATATACACATGTACGCACATATATACGTAATCACATATGTGCTATGAGTTTCTGTGCAGTGTAACCTATTCACGGCAGGCAACTGGTTCAGAACATGTCACCTCAAGTTATCCCACTTTGGCATTTTGATTAGTTTAAATTTAAAAAATAAAAAAAAGACCAATACAGGAAAAATATTTATGCCCCCTACAGCCTCATAAAACTAAAGCATGAATTGCTCTCTTATAAAGGAAATTTTCGTTGGTAAATGTATCTGCACCAGGGAGAGGGTTACTCAGAGGCAGCTCTTATAACCCAGAGGCTTTTATACACATAATAAACTAATATTAAATTTGGCAGACATTTTCTCCCCTTACCTCCACAATTTGTCTTGGTCTCTCTCACTAGCCCTCACACTCAAACCCATCTTCCTCTTTGTAGCTCATGGTGACGAATGGGAGGATGCTCTGTCACCTTGTCCTTTCATTGAGTCTTATATTTTTGTTGAACTCCCGTGAACATGTATGTAATTAAATTGGTTTTCTCCTATTAATTTCTTATGTCAAGTTCATTCATAAGCCATTTGAAGAGCTTAGCAGGATAGAAAGAAGCAATTTTCTGTGTTTACACAAGTGGGAATTTTAGGCTTCCTGCACCTTGTCATTTCAGAGTGTGAGAGAACCTGGTAGTGTGAACAAAGCACAAAATACTAAATCCAAAGTGGCAGTTGTCTGTCTGTCTGTCTGTTTTGCTAAACAATACTTTCTCTTATTTTTATGCTTCAATACTTTCTCTTGTTTTTAAAATAAGGAAATAAGACTAGATAGCTTCAGAAAATTATTGAGTTTTATTTCAAACAAGACTATTATTCCCAAAGGTAGAATGTTAATTAGTAGTGGTGGTTGAGAATATAAATCTCAAGGTGTTGTTTTGGGCATGAATAGTGAATCATTAATAAAGTTTTGGCTGGTGTATTGATCAGAGTTCTCTAAGGGAAAGAACCAATAGTGTGTGTGTATGTGTGTGTGTGTGCATGTTCATATATAAATATACACACACACAAAGTTGACTTCTGTTAAAATTGTAACAACAGCTGAATCACACTTGAGAGGCTGGGAACTTGGTGGCAGCCTAGTCCTTGAGGCTTAGTAGCTCACCAGTTAGAACAGTCCCACAGAAGCTGTGTCTTACTGGAGAGGTCCACAATCTAGGAGTTGTTCAGTTCACGAGCAGTCTCAGCAGTTGTAATCTGGTGCCCAACCCTTAAATGTTCCTAGAGAGTTCCTTACTCCACAGCAGAAGTCTGAAAACACTGGCTCTGTAACAGTGAACTGTAACAGTGAAGGATACAGCAGCAACAGGATCAATCAACCATACCACCAGCAAGGGTGACACCTCTTCCTACTATGTCCTTTTCATCTCAACTGCTACCAGGAAGTGCCACCCCAGCAGGGTGGGCCTTCCCACATTGATTAAAGCAATCAGGGCAGCATCAGTCAAGACTCCCTGCTTGGGCAATTCTAATTTGTGACAAGTTGACATTAAAATCAACCATAATTGCTGGTCATTCAGAGTCAGTGACCAATGGTAATATTCCAGACCATCTAAAACCCGGAGGAAAACTAAGTTAGAAAATAAAGGCTTAACAAGTAATCGAGTAAGTACAAAAGTAGTCACCTTCAAGGGAATGCCACAAATCTGGATTCAAATTTTGAGCCACTAGATGATGCTTCCTTTGGCCCAAATCAAAACAGTCTGAGCAATAACATGCATAAAGTAGTATTGAGTAAAAATGCAGAGAATAAAACAAATCCATGACTCAATACTGGTTATAAATAAATGATTGGGTGGATAAATAAATAAATAGGACAAATAAATAAGAGACATACGATGGTAGAGAAAAACATATATAAAACACACAGAGAGAGAGAGAGAGAGAGAGAGAGAGAGAGAGAGAGAGAGAGAGA
>JADRCH010000170.1:2654501-2691034 GCA_019843965.1 Rhynchomys soricoides | reverse complement strand
AGAGAGAGAGAGAGAGAGAGAGAGAGAGAGAGAGAGAGAGAGAGAGAATGGGAAGAGTATGAGATATGGACCAGCGTCAGGGTGAGAGAAAAATACAAAGACAGGGAAAGAGATTTTATTTATAACTAGTACTGCGTCACTCAATGCCAGTTATAAGTAAATAGTTTAAACTGCGGGAGAATGAAAGATTCTCCCAGGAAGAAACATTGTAAGTAATTTATGCACATATCCCAGTATACAGAGAGATAGGACATAACTTCCATTCCTAATCAGCGTCAATTAGTGATCTTCTAAAGAGCAGGCTCTGAAGAGCAGTGAACACAATAGCTGAATATAGTGAAATCTGGACATTATCTCAATCCAGTGATGAAAGTTTGCATCCACAGATAAGTTACATTCACAGCGCGTAACCTTAATAATGCTATATGATGAAAAATAACACATGACCGGGGGGGGGGGGGGGGGTTAAGGTCCTCTTCCCCAATTGGTTCTTGTTCCATCAATAAAAATGCTAGCGGCCAATGAGCTGGGTGGAATAGGCGGGACTTCCAGGTCCCCACAGGCAAGCTAGCAAAAGCAGGGGAGAGAGGGGTCCTCCCCTCTCCCCCCGCCCCACCCTCGTGCTTTGGAGGGAGAAAAGGTGACCAGCCATGCAAGATCTCAGGCAGAACAGCCATAGGCTGTTTCCCCAGGAGAGAAATTAGAAACGCCCAGCAATTGATCCATAAGGCAGGTTGAAAATTATATTAATGTGCGTTTCATCCAAGGATCCGAGGGAACCAGGGCAGGGCTGGCAGTGTGGTCCACCTGGAGCTTAAAGGGGGGTAGCAAAAACTACAGGAAACAGTAAGCAGTCTGGTCTTTTTCGCCAAAACTCCTAACTCCAATCTAAACATGCTGAGAGCATCATACAAATCTCTGTTGATGAAAGTCTCTAAAATAGGTGACCAGTATCTATTCCAAACTGCTAAGATTATCGAAAGCAACAGTCTTATAAACAATCAGAGCAACTATCATAGACAAGCAAAGCCTAAGGAGACCTGATGAATAAACTAATGGGATATCCTTGGGATGGGGCAGGGGAGGGGATGTCTAGACCAGCACAAGAACAAGAGTAAAGCCTAAGAACTCTAATAAAGCATTGACTTTAAGGACTAACTGTATGACACTGGGTGTTGTGATAAGGGATTTCAGAGAGCCCAAACTATTATAAATTAAAATTTTATTTGAAACACTTACAAACTGAAGGTTTTGTAGAATCTAATTTTTGTAGAATTATGGTTTTATATCCAGGTATGTCTGTTGAATAGCTGAGTTGTGACTGGTCCTGTAAGCACCCTGGGCTTCAAAAACAGTATGAAGAAAGGAGTGGACACAATCTCATCAGTTCTTTTTGCATTGGCTGCATGCTGAAATATGCTGTTGGGGGTATGTTAGGTTAAATAAAATATATCATTAAAGTATTAGCATAGCTACAGATATATCTTCACAGTACAGTGCTTGCCTAACATAAGCAAGCCCCTGGTTCAATGCTCAGCATTATCTTTTTAATTAATTCTTTTAATGTATTTGCTGAAAAACAAAATAAAAGTATTCCTGTAGTTCACAGTGTGTTCCTATTGATAGCACTGATCTAAAAGAACAGATATGAAAATCTTAACAATAGTTATTCCTAACAGTGGAATTCAAAACAATTTTCTTAGCTTTCCTCTTCTCTAATTTTGTTTAATAAATGTGTGTCATTGCACAGTAAAGAAGTAATAAAAGGAGTAACAGCTGGGTGGTAAGAGGCTGTCTGCTTCCACCAGTGGCGGGAGACCTCTGCCTGGGCCACCAGACCTCCATTGCCCACCGACGCAGGGTGAAAGCGACCTGCCCACTTGTGCGGAAAAACCAGCGGAAGGAGGGCTCAAGACACAGGGCTGAGGAACAGCCAGGAAAGAGAACTGGTCTCCAGGGAACACTGACACCTGGGCCTGTAGGAAAGACAAGTCACAGTCAGAGAGAGAAAGACCAGCTAACACCAGAGATAACCAGATGGCAAAAGGCAAGGGCAAGAACACAAGGAACAGAAACCAAGACTACTTGGCTTCATCAGAACCCAGCTCTCCCACCACAGCAAGCCTTAGATACCCCAACACACCAGAAAAGGAAGACTCAGACTTAAAACCACTTATCAAGAGGATGATAGAAGACTTTAAGAACGAAATATATAACTCCCTTAAAGAAATACAAGAGAACACAGATAAACAACTGGAAACCCTTATAGAAGACACACAGAAATCCCTTAAAGAATTACAGGAAAACACAATCAAACAGGCAGAATTACAGGAAAACACAATCAATCAAATGAACAAAACTATTCAGGAATTAAAAACAGAAATAGAAACAATAAAGAAATCACAAAGGGAGACAACCCGGGAGTTAGAGAACATAGGGAAGAAATCAGGAATCATAGATGAAGGATCACCAACAGAATACAAGAGATGGAAGAGAGAATCTCAGGTGCGGAAAATACCATAGAAAACATGGACACAACAGTCAAAGAAAACACAAAATGCAAAAAGCTCCTAACCCAAAACATCCAAGATATCCAGGATGCAATAAGAAGACAGAACCTGAGGATAATAGGTATAGAAGAGAATGAAGATTCCCAACTTAAAGGTCCAGTAAATATCTTCAACAAAATTATGGAAGAAAATTTCCCTAACCTGAAGAAAGAGATGAACATAAATATACAAGAAGCCTACTGAACGCCAAATAGACTGGCCCAGAAAAGAAATTCCTCCCGTCACATTATAGTCAAAACACCAAATACACAAAACAAGGAAAGAATATTTTAAAAGCAGTAAGGGAAAAAGGGCAAGTAACATATAAAGGCAGACCTATCAGAATTACACCAGACTTTTCACCAGAGACTATGAAAGCTAGAAGATCCTGGGCAGATCTCATACAGACTCTAAGAGAACACAAATGCTAGCCCAGGCTGCTATACCCAGCAAAACTCTCAATAATCATAGATGATGAAACCAAAATATTCTATGACAAATCCAAATTTGCACAGTATGTTTCCACAAACCCAGCCCTACAAAGAATAATACATGGAAAATGCCAACTCAAGGAGGGAAACTACACCCCAGAAAAAAGCAAGAAAGTAATCTCTCAACAAACCCAAAAGAAGATAGCCACATAAACAGGAAACAACAATCACTATTCTTTAATATCTCTTAACATCAATGGGCTCAACACCCCAATAAAAAGACATAGACTGACAGACTGGATCCATAAACAGGACCCAGCATTTTGCTGCATCCAGGAAACGTACCTCCGTGTTAAAGACAAACACTACCTCAGAGTAAAGGGCTGGAAAACAATTTTCCAAGCAAATGGCCCCAAGAAACAGGCTGGAGTAGCCATTCTAATATCGGATAAAATTGACTTTCAACCAAAAGTCATCAAAAAAGATAAAGAAGGACACTTCATACTCATCAAAGGAAAAATCTACCAAGAAGAACTCTCAATTCTGAACATCTATGCCCTGAACGCAAGAGCTCCTACATTCATAAAAGATACTCTACTAAAGCTCAAAGCACATATTGCACCTCACACAATAATAGTGGGAGACTTCAACACCCCACTATCAACAATGGACAGATCTTGTAAACATAAAATAAACACAGACACAGTGAAACTAACAAATGCTATGAACCAAATGGATTTAACAGATATCTGTAGAACATTTCATCCTACATCAAAAGAATATATCTTCTTCTCAGCACCTCATGGTACCTTCTCCAAAACTGATCATATAATTGGTCACAAAACAAACCTCAACAGATATAAGAAGATTGAAATAATCCCATGCCTCCTATCAGATCACTACCGATTAAGGATGGTCTTCAATGGCAACAACAACACAAAGCCCACATACACATGGAAGCTGAACAATGCTCTGCTCAATGATAACATGGTCAAGGAAGAATTAAAGAAGGAAATTAAAGACTTCCTAGAATTTAATGAAAATGGAAGTACAACTTACCCAATCCTATGGGACACAATGAAAACAGTGTTAAGAGGAAAACTCATAGCTCTGAATGCCTACAAAAAGAAACTGGAGAGAGCATATACTAACAGCCTAACAGTACACCTGAAAGTTCTAGAAAAAGAAGAAGCTAATACACCCAAGAGGAGTAGAAGGCAGGAAATAATCAAATTAAGGGCTGAAATCAACCAAGTGGAAACTAAAAGAACTATACAAAGAATCAACAAAACCAGGAGCTGGTTCTTTGAGAAAATCAACAAGATAGATAAACCCTTAGCCAGACTAACCAGAAGGCACAGAGACAGTGTGCAAATTAATAAAATTAGAAATGAAAATGGAGATATAACAACAGACTCTGAGGAAATTAAAAATATTATCAGATCCTACTACAAAAGCCTTTATGAAACAAAATTGGAAAATCTGGAGGAAATGGACAAGTTTCTAGACCGATACCAATTACCAAAATTAAATCAGGATCAGATAAACCATCTAAACAGTCCCATAACCCCTGAAGAAATAGAAGCAGTCATTAAAAGTCTCCCAACCAAAAAAAGCCCAGGACAAGATGGGTTCAGTGCAGAATTCTATCAGACCTTCAAAGAAGACCTAATATCAATACTCTTCAATCTATTCCACAAAATAGAAACAGAAGGAACCCTACCCAATTCACTCTATGAGGCCACAGTTACACTGATACCAAAACCCCACAAAGACCCAACAATAAAAGAAAACTTCAGACCAATTTCCCTTATGAATATCGATGCAAAAACACTCAATAAAGAAGTGATAAAAACCTAGACATAGTATCACATGTCTGTGACACCAGACCCAAGAAGCTGAGGCAGGAAGATTGCAAATTTGAGGCCAGCCTGGTCTACATTGTAAAACCTTCCTCCCCCCCAAAAAAAAATAGAGGCTCCAGATGTAGCTCAGTTCATAGAGTGCTTGCCTATCATTCCAGATGTAGCTCGATTCATAGAGTACTTGCCTATCATTCCAGATGTAGCTCAGTTCATAGAGTGCTTGCCTATCATGCACAAACCCCTGCCTTCTGCCTCTGGCACCAGATAAACCAAGGTAGATGGCCCATGCCTATAATTCCAATATGGAGGATTGAAAGTTCACAGTCAACCCAGCTTCACACAGAATTTAAAGTCAGGCTAGTTTGAGACCATGTAGGAGAAATGGGGGAAAAGGGGAGGACCATGTAGGAGAGAGACAGACAGACAGAGAGGGAAAGAGAGGCAGAGAGACAGATACAGGGACTGAGATAAAGTAAAGATAAAAGATAAAAGTAAAAATATCAAAAACTTCCATGAGATGTCACACTTAATGATGGTTGCACGGAGTAGAAATGTTAAGCTACAAAATCCTTTAATTAAGTAATTATTTGATCATTCACTTAAATATACATATATTAAGTGTGCATGTTAAAGGCACCAGGACAATTACAAACCAATGATCTATAATTTCATCATTCCGAGGACCCGCCATCCACTCAGGAAGGACTGATAGATAAATAGGATATTAGAATTCAATGAAGTCAATGATAAAATGGCGACTCCTGAAGAGTCAACACATCTCTCCTTCCTGCTTTAAATGCTGTTGAGTTTCTTGCTCCATCCAACCTCAATCTGCTTCTCTGTCCATACAATTACTGCAACTAATATGTATATGTCCATAACTAACAATACCTTGAACCATTATTTTGTTCAAGAAATACACATCTAACTGCCTTCAGGCAGGATGACCCTTGAGTAAGCTAAACTGTAAGGCCTAAAGCATAGTATCTCTTTACTTCCCTGTCCGAGCTCCTTTTCCTCCACTAGAAACTGTGGTTGAACAAATTCCTTTGTGGCTCAGTTAAAAATTAAATTTCTTAAATGTTGCTTCATTTTTCAAATTTCTTATGACTTGGAAAGCCTACATGGCTACCAATCCAACTCGGTTGGCTGGCATACTTCTCAACAGCCATGACACTCTAGAGATGCCAACCTACCAAATGCAGGAAATGTGAGTTAGCACTCCTCTGGCTCTCCCCACCCCCACCTGCCCGCATTCTCTCCTCTGTTTAGAGTGTCAGCCTCAGCAACACCCTGTCCTTATGGTTCTCTTCCATCTCCTCTCTGAAATCTTCCTTAACCCCCAGGCAAAATTCAGAGTCTCCCTAAACCTCCCTTTTCCATGGCTTCTTTGAACTTTATTGACTTTCAAAACAGATATTATCTCCATTCTCTCTAGAGCCTGTATTTTCTAGAATATGCTATTCTTTGATAGAAGATAATATGTCTTATTCACTGTTGGTATCCCTAAAACCATACAGAACATGACAAAAAATTCATTTGCTATTTCCTGTTTTTCTTCACCTTTATCATCCTGTCACATTTAGCCACCAGCTAACATGGTCCAGTCTTTTGACATGACACAACATTGTAAGTTATTCTCAAGTACTGAACAATCAGATTTTTTTAAAATCTCATAATGTTGTAAGTCAGTTGATGATTTTCTGTTGGGCTGCATTCAAAGCCACCTTTGGCTGCATCTTGCCCATGGGCCACAGTTTGGACACACTTATGAGGTTCCTTGAATGCTCAAGCAATTTTCATCTCAATGTTTTTGTCATAAATATTCTTGCCCCAGATGACTTTCTCCATCACACCATCTGGCTTGATGACACATCACAAGAGAGGTCTTTCTGTTAAATCTACATAAGGTAGCACCCATCCGACTATGGATCTTGCTCTTATCTTGTCTTATTCTTTCATGGCAAACATCATTAGCAGATAAATTATCTATTTGCCTGTATATTCTTGTCTGGCTACTCACCAGAATATTAGCATCATAAAGCACAAGACTTTGCCTGAATTATTCAATAAATGAAGTTCTGAATAAATAAATGATGTTCTTTATTGCAAAACATGACACTGACTCTCCAATTTCTCTTTCTCTTTATCTGTTGTTTTTTATAACAAGCAATAAATCTGAGACACTAAAAAAGTGAATTAAGATATGAACTCCAATAATGTGAAAATATAACAAGACTGAGTTGACAATAATCTTATAATTGGGGGCCTAGAGACAGTTTAGTTAGCCATATAATGAATGTGTTTGAAGTGTATTTTTATTTTCTAATTCTTTTATTCAACAAATATTCATATCATGCTTATCATACATTTCTTTTTAGTAATTCTTACATTTGTAACATCATTTATAATTTACAAAGCTTTTTCTGACACTTCATTGTGTCCTCATAAATAATACTTTGAGGTAAGCAGGTCTTCTGAGGAATGAGTTACCAGATTAAGGACCATTGGGTTGTGAAAATTTAGAGCTGGGGATGTATTCTATCATTTTATTGTTGATACAACTATGTACACAATCCTATTATCAATATATTCATTTCCCTTCAGAGGGCTATAATACACACAATGTCCATCAGTAGCAGTACATTAATTCTCACTTCTGGGACTCTCAGCCTACTCTTAGCTTCTATGTTAATATGAATATTTCATGGTAGACTGCACTCACTTTGAAGATAGACATAATACCTTTGTTGACGTTTTTGCTTACATCAGGGCTCTGCACACACAATGATTTTTCCATACTTATTGGTGTAGAGATAATCATTAATGAAAGAATTAGCCTATTCACAGCCCGAGAGTTCGTCCACAGATGAATGAATAAAGAAAATATAGTATCTATATGCCATGGAGCTTTTTTCAGCCACAGAAAGATAAAATTATGTCATGTGCTAAAACCTGAACACAACTGGAAATAACTGCAGTGTGCCAAATGTTCAAGCGGAACTCAGATGTGATCGTGTTAAATGTGTAATTCAGAAAAGAATTCTGTAGCCCGTCAGCTGTGGGTTCTCAGTGTAAGTTCTATGTTCTCCCTGAGCATGATGTTAACTTCAAGAGTAAGCACAGATGTTGGAAATTATCACAATGTAAGTGTTGTGTTAGCCAATTAAAAACAATGGTACCTTGCCACCCTGTGTCCAGTTACCCTCTTGTGGTAGCCAGGCCTGTTGTGCACCAAGCTGGACTGGAGGGAGGGAAGCTTAGCTTAGCCGGGCACTGGCAGGTACAGCAGGATCTCAGTTGCCAATGAGTGTGCAGGCAATGGGGAAGAAAGGGTGTTTGTGCCCCCTAGACAGGTGCCCAGGGTCTCTGGGGAAAGGTTTGTGTGGCCATGTATCATTAGCTAGGGTGGGGGTGTTGAAAGATGCTTCATCTACTTACTCAGGGGCTGTAGTGGGGGGCAGAGGGCTTATAAGGTCAAAGAAGGAGTGAAACCTAGTAACTGTCAGGGTAATAAATCCCTGGGTTGATGGTGGGGGAACTGGCTTTATGGCACCAGGTTGGGAGAGGGGAGGTAGCCAACTCCGGCCATCCTCATGTTTGAAGTGTCCAGGGTTGAACCTCCCTCGACCTCTGTAACCCTGGGCCATTATGGTTCCACGGTGCCTTTGTCTTTAATAACTCTTAGAGAATAAATATAAGGAGAAGATGTAATATATTCAGATTGCGAGTAGAAGGGAAATCGAACAGGTAAGGAGAAGGATTAAATATTACATCAACTTGGAAAATGCACAAAACAATCGCAGCAGGTAAAGTAATCAGGAAGGTGAATCTGGGATGTAGTTGGGGGCCACGTGCTGTTAAAGCTGTGAATGGAAGGTTACAAGTAAGATGTGTCGAGAAGGAATAAAGACGAGAAAGAGAAGACACAGGAATAAGAAAGGAGACTCTGAGATGTGAGTGAAGAATGTAGCAGAATGCCTTATAGTAAACTGGATGGAGGCACGTAGGAGGAACAGTCCTAAACCTAACTAAGCAAAAGGCAAGCAAATATTTCAAAACCTAGACAAAGTTACCATGAGACACATGAGCAAGAGTGGAAACTAAATAAGAGAAAATAAGAAATAAAGAAGAAAGCTCAGAAGTAAAAGCTGGAATAGCTACACTGAGTGTAGCCAAGCTACACTTGGGCTCTGGTATGATTCATAGGATGCTGTGTAGGGGAGAAAGATCTCTGCAGCCTCAGTGTTGTGGGTTTCTGACATGTGCAGAAATGGTGGCCAGAAGTCTTTTCTGGTACTTCCCTAGGCCTCTTGCATTATTTTATGGGACTTTTACTATGTCAAGAATAATTAGAGTACCAGTCCCCCCAACCCCACTGATTTCAAGATATGGAAACTGGAACCATGAAAGACTTCATAGGTCATTAGAAGTGAGTAAGGTAACTCTTGCTGCTACCTCTTGCTTGAAAAGAAACTCACACACTCTTCCAATTAGAGACACAGAGGCACAGACATTTCTAGTTTGATAAATATATTGAGCCTAGAACTATAGCACCCCATCTTTGTAATGCATGGATTTTGAGTCAGTGCTAAGTGACTCAGACTAAATGCTAGACTTGGTGAGCATTCTAGCACCTTGTGAAGGTGGTGGTTTCCAAGAAGTACGGTATCTGATTCAACTGCAATTACAAGCCCTCGTCTCCTTTGCTCTAAAATAAATCTCTGGTTAGATGTGTGAGACTCCATTGTTTGGGTATGCCTTAAAGCCATACTTACTGTTGGCATCAGGACGTCCAAACCGGTAACATCACACCCAGGCAACAGTGCAACCTGCCCACCTGTTGCCAAGGCAACAGCCACCATATTCCCAGAATCCACTTGGCCCACTTCCCACCTTTACCTGTGGCTACATCACTCTCCATATATAAACGGAAGACCCCCTCTGCACCCTCTCTCTCTCTTCCCCCTTCTCTTCTCGCTGCCACCTTGCCCCCCCCCCAATAAATCCCACGTGGACCTGTTTGCATGACCATCACATCACCATCACACCTACTACTAGTTCAGATTCTGCAGATAGAAAAGGCAAATCCGTACTTACTGTAGCTGTGTATCCCACCACAATTATCACTGAACCTTTTAGGTTGAGATGTCTATGTAATATACTTGGGTAGCTTATTTATTAATTCTCTTCCCAGGTAGGTCTGTATCAAGATTCATCACTAAGGCCTAGATGGCCCTATGTGACCAAACATGGTGGCCTAGAAGCTTTCTCTTCTCAAGAGAACCCTTTGAATGCGTTTGATATTTCACACCTGTGAGCCTGGGGTTGCTAAGGCCTTCTTAATCCCTATATGCCCCCAAGGCATCTTTCCTGTTGCCCATTGCCAATTACTTAGCTTCCTTCTAATGGCACCAATCTTATCAGAAAACATGGCTTCTTTAGTCTTGTCATTAGAGAGCCCTTTGACCAAACTGCAAGTTTCTTAGGTCAAATGTAATTCCAAATGGAAGTGTCTATCCACAACCATGGCACTGCCTGAATTCTGAAAAGTCTTACAGTCTCACCTGGAACATTACTAAATCTCTCACCTTTAAACCTAGTCTCCCACAAAGTATCTGGATACAGACAAAATACAGACAATTTCTTTGCCAGAATATGACAAGAATGGGCTTTAGTCTGGTTCCCAACAAAGCCTTTGTTTTGGTCTGAAATGTCACAAATATGCTCCTTACTGGCTGCCCTTCTATTGGTGTCCAGGTCCTCTGAGCTTCTTCAGGAGTCATATAAGGTCTCTGCTTACAGCATCTTGGTGCTTACCTCTCCAAACTCTTCCAAATTCCCATTCAAACAGTTTCAGGGGATGAAGAACCACACAGTCAACTTTAGTCAAAACAATGACCTCACTTCTTTGACACCACTTTTACAATGCCTGAGAGAAATTTTAAAACAGAAAAGACTTATTTGGCTCATGATTTTAGAGCCAAATCTGTCCATAATTGTTGGCTCTGTTGATTCTGGGCCTGGATAAGTCATCAGGTGGAAGCATGTGGCAAAGGCTACTCACAGCATGGTAGCTAAGGGAAGAGAGGTGGGGTAGGACAAGATGCCCTGAAAAGGTACGACCCAATGACTCATTTCCTTCACCCAGGCCCTGAGCCTTACAGCTTCCATGGACCCTAAGATAACACCAGAAGTTGGGAAAAAAGGCTTTATTTAGCACATGGGCCTGTGGGGCCACTTAACATTTAAACCACCATACCTCTCTGCTTTTATGTATTCAAGCTATTTTTATTTTTTATTTTGCTTTTTGTTACCTTTACATTTAAAGTTTTTTAAAAAAGAACTTGCTTTTTTAAGACAGTGTCCCCCTATATAGCAGCCTTGGATAACCTGGAACTCTCTATATAGACCAGGCTGAACACAAACTAACAGCCTGCCTCTACTTTTCAAATGCTGAGATTAAAGGTGTACACTACCACATTGGAATAAAATCTAATTTTTAGTAGTGGCATAGTATTCTAATTGGGATATTTATGTTATTTCTAATTATTTGAAAGCATAATAAACATTTAATGGGCATCTTTATAAGAATCTTCTTAGATAGGTCAAGAGATGGACCACTGTAAAAATTTCATGAAATGTAATACCACAGAATCTACTATGATACTCTATATATTTGTAATCTTAATATTAATAAGTACAAATGTCCTTATTTTGTTCAATTCAGCCACAGTTAGAGGTGATTACTTTTAAAAATGAGACATTAATTTGATGTGAGTAGTTATTTTTACTTGCATTTTTAATTTTCAGTGCCATTGATTTTTTTTCAATTATTCATTAACAACTTATATATAGTTTTCAAATCTCAATTTTGTCTGAACAGCCATCAGTCAATGTGGCCCTTGATCTAGTTTTGCTAGAATGGTTAATTTTCTACTTTCATTAGTATTATCGAACTCAACTGAGTCATTTGACAATTTAATTACATCTTTTCCTTCACTTATAAAATTGTACTTGTTTTCAAATGGCTTTGGAATGTAGTAGTGTTGGCTGTTGGCTAAAGGAACCTGCAGGGGCAGTTCCTTGGTTGAACAATTGGGCCTCAGGTACAGGACCAAGATGGTGAGTGCTCTTCACAATCCAACAGAAGGGACAACTTGAGCTCATGTCAGCTTATGAACCTAAAGTGAGACAAGGCTCACCCCAGATGCCAGTGTATTTACATTGCGGTTTCCATTCAGGTCTTGCTTCCCCATATTTTGTATATCAATCCTTTCAAAGACAAACATAAATGAGTCACTGTTAAATAGCTTGGGAGGGAAAGAACACCTGACAGTTTCCTTAGGTTCTAAGAAGCCAACAGGAATAGCCTTCCAACTCTCAACAGAAAACACCCTCTCCTGACTGGTTGTTATTGATCACTGTTGACCCCTAGATCATTATGTCTTAAGATATTAATCCTAGACTCACTTTAGATTTATCTCCCAGTAAATTAAAAAAAAAAATTATAATCTGGTAGCATCTAATGATTCAGTTATTTAGTGCTTTGAAGTAACCAGAGAAAAATTAGGGGTTAAACTAACCAAGAATTTCCACTATTTAGATTTCTGATTGGAGAATTTAGAAAGCAACGGGTTTCCATACTTTAAGTTTTTGCGTGCTTTTGAATAATTATATCTTCATAGAGGCAGTTTTCATTACTTTTAATATATTTCCAATCCCTGTATATAAACTATAATAGAAACAAGGATAAATTAAAAGACATACTTAAAAACTACTCATGATAGTTGTCTAGAGAATAGCTCAGTAGTAAAACATGTACCTAGCAAACTTGAGGTCCTAGGACTGATCCTAAAAGCTGCAAAAGAAATTACTTGTGATGGTCCTCATCCTTGGAATATGTAGCACTCTAGACTTTTCCTCATGTTTTTATAGAAATTAAATATGTGTTTTCAGTAAAACAATATGGAAAACATGTCATATACATTTCACAAAGTTTAAGTGTATTGATATTAAGACAAATAACTGTATATTGTGGGTAGTACTAGCAATTTGGTGATGTTTCCCAACTTAAGTTTTATATCATTTCAGTCAGTAAACTCTGATCACTCCTGTCATGTGGCCAATGCTCTTTTTCATATTATAATAATTTCTTGGTTATTTATATTCTAATTGATTGATTGGTTGATTTTAGATTTCTGCGATCCAGACTGGTTTTGAACTTGCTATGTAGCTGAGGTCTCCCTCCCAAGCGCTGGAATTGCAGGCATGTGCTACCATACCCTGCTTTTTCTGCTGTTTCTGACTACCACTACTATCAGTAACTGCAGATGCGTAGCCAGATGCTTGAGTGTTCGTCCACAGAAATGATGAGTACATTCCATACACGTTTCCATGTGAATCACACTTGCAGTCCATGTCGACAGCATGTGATAACCTTCTTAGGTTTCCTCCTAGCCTCAGCCTGTCCATTGTGCTCTTGCTTCGAGCAGATAGGTTGCTTTCCATTTCTCTATTCTCTTCCTGTCCGTTAGTTCTCTCCTTCTACGTGTGTAAGGTCTGATTCTGTAACAACTCTTTTATTTCTTGATTCTGCACAATTCATAATAGTTTTCTTTCCCTAGATGATTGAAATAATTATTAGTTCTGGAGGTGACTCCAGTAATTCCAGAGATGAAATCAAAGATAAAAGGTTGGTGTTGATCTCAATGGTGAACAAGACACCAGTAGTCACTGATAGGAAGTAGTCCCTATAAGAGGCAAAGTGTTATATTACCAGGTAACCATGGCCACAGACCAATGGAGGGAAGGAGAATAGAGAGTACTGTTACGTTCTTGAGTGACTTCAAAGTGCCATGCAGAATCTGGAGAAACAGTAATGAATTCAGGGCATTACATTCTCCACTCAAAATTGAGGTAAGAAATCGGAAAGTCTGTCATCTTCTCTAAATGAAACACTTTTTTTCTCTGTTAACCCCAAGGACTGATATTTCTAATAAAGAAAAATCCTGCTGGTAACTGGCTCACAATACCAATTTAACTTCAAATCCCTCAGGACATGCTTCTCTGTGCTCAACTTCCCATGACATGGTCTAAAGGATCTTAGTCACTGCTCAAGATGATAGGAAACCTTAAAATAATCTGTGGAAATCTGTTTTTACAGGACATCTAGATGTGAGTCTTTAGAATTGTGAAAAGTTCTCCTGAAGTTTCAGTGGTCAGCCTGAAAGGCAGGCAATGTGTGATAGAGTGAGAGGAGTCCCTGCAGTTTGCTAGAGGGAGTGACTCATGAGCCTTAACTACATTAGAAGCCTGAAGCTGCTGAGAGTGCCTGGAATATGGAGCCTTTGTCAGGGAAAACCAGGACAATGAGTGGAACCAATGCAAGAGAGAATCTGTGGGTTGCAGTAGAGGTGAGATTTTCCAAGCCTGATAAAGCTTACACCATGACACCAACTGACCCAGTTGTTGCACATAATTCAGGATCTACGTCATTTCTGGGAGTCCCACTCTCATCTCCCCAGTCCTCCCTTTTGAGATAGGGGAGTTTACTTTGTGCCATTATGGTTTGGAAGTATGTAACTTTTGTGTTTTAGAAGGGTTCGAAGATAAGAGTGTACCTTGGGTCTTACAGGAGACTTCAGACTTAGACTCAGACTTTGGAGATAAAAAAGTTTTCTTTGTGACATAACCAAAAGTTCTTAGCAGTCAGAGGCAAAATGTTCCTGTCTGAATTTGAAATATCCCCCGGACTTATGTATTAAAGCTTCAGTTCGCTGACAGTGGTGGTTGCAGGCTTATATTTTTCAAAACTTACTTTAATTATGGTTCTTTAATGCTTCAATCTCCCGTTTAGCCCACCATCCACCAGAGGTAGAGTAAAAGAAAGGTTAATAGAAAACAGGGGTTGTGAACCTATTTAAGAATAACTCTTTGGGTCTATTCCATTCTTTGTTGCTTGCTGTCCAGTCCACTAGCAAAACACCAAACATGAATCAGCAGTGGCAGTCCAGTTGATTCACTAAACAAGAATCAGTAGCAGGGTTTCAATACAGAAGAAACCACAAGGCTCTGCCAATCAGTGGCAAGAAGCAGTCAGAATACCACAAGTTCTTTGGTGCGTTTCTCTCTACGAAGTCATGACAAGCAAAGAAAGCAAGGCAAATCAATGCAAGAATGTCACCAGCAAATACAGCACCAGTGATGACCAATGATGACCAGCAAAGAGTTGCAAGGCAAACCAATGCAAGAGCGTCGTCCACTGTCTGTTGAGTTATGCTTGTACTCTTTCCAAACATCACTCACCTCTCAAGCGTCTGCTCCAACAAAACATCACAAGCCCTTTCACCAGGCAGCTTCCAGAAAAACACCATGTGTCTGTTCTCAGCAAAACATTCTCTCATAAGACAGTTTCCAGAAAAACATCACATGACACAACTCAGTCTCCAGCAAAGCCAGAAATTCCCACTTCAGGTAGTGTTTGGGAGATGGTAACAATTTAGGAAGTAGGCCTAACTGGAAAAGGTGGTCACTGTGTGGGTCCTGAGTAATGCCTAATTCCTGGTCCCCTCCCTTCTGACTACCACAAAGTGAGTAAGCCCTATCATGCTTTGCTTCTGCCACAGTACCTGCCACGCCTCTAAGCCTCAAGACAGAGCAAATGACGATGGGCTTCCCCCTCAAAACTGAGAGTTAAAGTAAGTCTTTCCCCTCTTATGCTTCCCATGACAGATACTCTGTCACAACAATGAAAGTGTGACTAACATAGAAGACAACCTGTCAGACACAATAAACTGTTTTTCAGGCCATGGATCTGATAAAGGATCAATGTTCAAAATACCCCATAGGAAAAAAAACAAATCGTTGGGTTTAAATGGCTAAGGAATCTGAATAGATGTTTCTCAAAATAAGACATATTAATAGCAATAAGTGTGAAGAAAATATCACTAATCAATCACCCTGGAAATACGAATTAAAACCAGAATCAGGGGCTGAAGAGATGGTTCAGTGGTTAAGAGTGTTGAATGCTCTTGCAGAGGATCCAAATTTGATTCCCAGCACCCACATGGTGGCCATAACGCTGTTGTCAGGGTATCCAACTCCCTCTTCTGGCCTCTTCAGACAATGCCCACACATAGACAGTCATGGGGCAAAACACCCATATACATAAAATAAATATCAATAAGCTTTGAAAAACACAATCAGCATATCAATCCTGACAGAATGACTTTTATCTAAAAGAAGAAAGGCAAGTGTGGTGAGGATGCATTGCACAAATGAGAGGGAGCATTTGCACACTGCTGAGGGATGCTCATTAGTACAGTCATTGGGAAAGGCTGTATAAAGATTCTTCAAAACACAACTAAAAGTAGAATCATCATGTGATCCAGAAATACCAGTTCTAGATGCTTACCCAAAAGATTTGAAAGCAGCGTGTCTATAACTGCTTCAGTGACAGTAGCCAAGTGATAAGATCTGCCTAAGTATCTATAGCCAACGAATAGACAGGAAAATAAGGCAAGTACACACAAATGGGACAGTATCCAGTTCTTTAAATGAAATTAGTTTCGTCGTTTGCAGCAACATGGATGAAACTAGAGAAACAGCCAGGCACAGAAGGGCAAACGCAATCCTTCCTCACGTGCCATCTAAACAGGCAAACAGTAGAAGCAGAGTGTGGAGTGTGGTTATCAGAGGTTGAGATGCCAGGAGACTAAAGGTATGGTGGCCAGCGAGGGCCAAGCCTCAGCCAGACCGGAGAGACACCCCAGTGTGATAAATATGGTAAATAGCGCATACATTCCCATACCCTTACTACAAAAAAGAAGCCTTTAAGATGATATATATGCTAATTACCTTGATTTAGATATTTCATAATGTTATTTATGAATCATCGTATCACTTTGTAGCTCATAAATATATACAGCTATAATTTGTCAGTTTATAATTAAAAATAACATTCAAAAATTACACTTTGAACAGTTTCAAATCACTGGGAGAAAATATTTTGCTGTAATATAAATGGGAAAGAGTTATCATAAAATTGAATATACAATATGAAGTTTCCCAGCAATCTAAGGAAATGCACTTAAAACCAAAGACTACACGGAGATCTGCCAACTGCATAGCTGCTTTCTCTGGACAGGGGGATCCTGATCGTTTCCTTCACACACATATAAAAGGAGCTTTGAGCAATGCTTGCTTTCCCCTCCCCCCAAAGAGATTTGCTTCAATTTAGTGACATTATGTAGGTGTTCTTATAAAGATTACAATCCACAAATGACAAATGATGTGAATTTGTCTTTCTGAGACTTAATTATACATAAATATCTCCAGTAGCATCCACTGTCTTGCAAATAACTAATCTCATTTTTTACAACTATACTTTTCATTGTGTGTACACAGTCCACTGTGTTTATCCAGGTCTCTGCTACTGGACATGCTGGTTGTTTTCATGACGTAGCTGTTGTGAATGGTGCTGGAAAAAAAATAAAACCACTGAAATGCTTTTAAAATGATACAGAGTGAGTTCCAGGCCAGCCTGGTCTACAGAGTGAGTTCCAGGCCAGCCTGGTCTACAGAGTGGGTTCCAGGCCAGCCAGGGCTACACAGAGAAACCCTGTCTCGAAAAACCAAAAAAAAAAAAAAAAAAATGATAAAAGAAAACATCTGAAAAAGTATCTTTTAAACAGTAGGTTATGATTTAGGACATTATGATGTTCATATTGGCTGTGGAAGTGGGCTGACATGAATATATGCCCCTGAACTGAATTTCTATGAAGTATGCAGTCATACGCTCTGACCTTAGAACAAGGAGTTCCTAGCATGTGTTAACTACTACAGAAAGTAGAACTGCCCCTTTTCTGAATTTAACTCTTCAAACTTCAAGGGAAGCTCTCTGCTATTTCGGTACAGAAGCACAAGCTAAGTTGTTAATCTGCATAGTGAACTACTCTTATTCAAAAGTAAAGTAATGCTTATTTCTAAATCCTTCCAGAGAAACAAGGAAAGAGGGTGGCAAAGCAGGTAGGGACCACAGCAAAGGGACAAAAGGAGACAAGCTGCAGGCCCTTTGCCTGTCCCTAGAAGCACATAGTCAGCATTGTTCTCATAAGACACCAGAACGGGTCACTAGAAGCCCCTGTGACCAGACTGAGCTAAAGCGAGTGGAAAAAGAAATGGCTACACAAATGACAAATAAAAATGAGCAAAAACCATTAACAAGTAAAAGCTTCTTCAGACCAAATGTCGTCTGAAGGCTCCACAATCAGCTCAAGTGTCAGGCAATCTGTTAGAACAAAATCACAACATTTTGTCCTGACTTTTAAAAATCACTAATTTAAAGTTCACACAGCCAAGTAATTCAGCACTAAGCTCCCTGTAGCCTTGAAAAATATTTCTGATGCATGTGATGCTATTGGTTTACTTGGGTTGTTTTACAGAAACTTGAAAGCCATTTGCGCTAACACTAAGTCTGAACCTACAGATGTCAGTCAGGTGACTAAGCAGGAAGTCCTGACCTCTCTGTCTTCATACCATGTCTGGCTCTTTTGCTGCCTCCAACTTCTGGGTTGGATACCACTCTGTATTCCAGACAGATGGATATGCATTTCTTCTGCTCTGTTTTCATGCAGAAGAGCACAGCTCGAGCACATAAAGTCCCTCAATTTATAACACAGCTGAAGCAAAACCTTGAAGGCGGATTGTTTATACACAGTGATGATATCAACAATGGAAGAGATTCAACAGTTCACAGTTTAAGCCACTAGTCACTCCCAGTAGCCTGTAAACCTAAAGGTCATCATACTTCTACAAAACATACACCCCCCAAAAAAAGCCTACTTCTTCCATTATCAGAGAAATGGAAGGAACCCAGCCTGTCTTGTTCTAAATATATGACTCAATGTCATGTCAGCTATTCCAGATCCAGCAGGGAATGCTTGGCCATGATTCCCTGAAAAACAAAAATCAAATAAATTCAGTAACTCTGACTCCAGTTACATGGGTCATTTCTGCTAGGTCATGAGGATTGAAGTGAAATGAGTTCAAAGATAAGCCTGGCAGGTGGCAGGAAGCAATTCACCCTGGGTTCCTCACCTGCCTTTTAAAAATGACCAGTGCGATCCAAGAGTTACGTTATCAACAGTTGTGGAATGAAAAGGGAATGTGTACAGGTGTTTTCATAGTAAAATAGAAAGTGGTGAGTCAATACCATGTCCACCCACCCAAGAGCAGGAGACTACAAAGAGTTGACGAAGATGCCCTTTGAGAAATGAAATCCTTGTATGCTCTATGAAGTCTCCCTGTCCTACCCATTGTCCTTTCCCACCAAGATGAAGGTGAGAAGAGGACTCAACTGGACAGGTTCAGACCGGTGCTCACATCGTGGCCCTTCAGAACTAATTGCAGAGCTGGCACTTTCCACATTCTCAGTTTCCCCACTTATAAACTGATGAGTTACATAAAAGATGGTAAGATTTCCAGTTTCCACAGCCCTTGGGTTTCAAGGAGTTCCATCCTGGCTGGCACCTGGGAGCACTTGGAGACTTTGGTTTCAGAGAACCAGAAGCTCTGTATCAATGAAGATATAGCTTCCCCAGCACAGAGGTTTAGACACTGTGCAAGCACTTTGGGTCTTTAAAGTAATTAATTCGTCCCTGGGATGTCTCTTATAACTTTAATATTTACACTATGACAAAGTGAAAGTGCTCATTAGTGTTTAAGTCAAAGTAAAGCCACCCTCTCCACTCATTGGAATGAGCTTATTTTATATTAGTGAGAAAGAGCTGGAGATGTAGAGGCCCATGGAGTATTCCAGACAAAGTAGGTACCAGAAGGAAATATTTTTGAAAGGCATTAGCATGGGAGACTAGTGAAAATTTTGTTCTTCATCTGACCTCTACTGATGGAGGCCAGAGCTAAATAACTTCTGAGCTGCCTTTTCCCTAATTTGGCCGGGGTTGCCCATCAACTCACTTGTTCTGTCAATCTTCAGTCCATTCTGCAGCTTCAGGACTATCAGAGAGAACTGGTGTTGCCCAGGATAAAGGATATGATCAACAAGAACAGATCAAAGATCTCTCTTGACATCTCAAGGACATCTTTGCCCGAGTCTCTCTTAAGACTCCATTTTCTTCGCTATATTCTCTCTAGTGATGATGGTTCCACAAAGCAGCCCTTCCCCTCCCAAGTTCGTGTCACCTTCTACTTCACTGTGAGTAGAATGTGCCATGACTCTAGTTGGAATCCACCCAGAGGCATTTGTTCTTTCGGTGGCCTGGTGTGAACTCTTGTCTTCCCAGCTGGAATTGTCTCAAAGAGGTGGGAGTACAGTTAACAACAGGGCCTAGAGTGAGTGCTGAGGCTCCCTGAGGAGCTCTGTGTACTGGGGACTCTTTATGTCTTCTAGTAATCCAGAGGGAACTGGGAAAATCTGGTCAGAGATTTTTAGGATCCATTTTGTAAGAGCTTCTTGCTCCAGAAAGAATTCCTCCTCTAAGAAATGATTCTGTCTGTACTTTCTGAGCTCTGATGATATTCACAGCAGCAGCAGCAGCAGCTGCCACCTTGGCAGGGCCTGCAGTAGACACTGACAGCCATACACTGATGGGATTCTAGGTGCTGCTCCATAGTTTTACCAAAAGAGAAGAAGAGCATCACTGCTGTTCCAGTTGGGAGCTTCTCTAACATCGAAAGGAAAGCGAAATTTGCTTTGAAAAATTCTGGGTTTCATCATTGTAGGACAGAATTAGCCTTGCCCATAGAGTTTCCATGTATGTGGCAAAATTTAACACACATATACACACACACACAAATGTACTACATAAAAAAATTACATACCCATCACCCTGCCGTGAGATCTGAGATCTATTCATTAGTCATTCTTTGGAGTTCAGCCACTGAAGGCACAAGTTAAAATGCAAATTTGTTCCCTGGAGAATTGGCACATCAAACTTCATGAACTGTTAATGCTCTAGAATGGCTGGAATATCATATTGAGAGGTTGAGTTAAAATTGACATGTCAACAAAGGAGAACCAGCTTTATATGCTACGTGTCTCATTTATGAAGAAGAGCATATAAATCAGTAGTCCAAAAATACAAATATATTCAAAAGCATTTGAGCTCACATGACTGATGTTAATGTGTTATTAATGGAAATGAGTTTGAGGGTTGGAATTTAACCTTTGAGATTAACGCTAAGAATGGACGCTTTGTCCACCCACGCAGTGGCAGACACAGAACTTTTGATGTTTCACAGGGGGTCAGATTCAGCAGCAGCAGCATGTATGCTGGAGAAGGCAAAGATCCAGTTTTTACTTTGTCTCTACTACTTGCTAGGTGAATGACCTTGTTCTAACCACCTAATTTGAGGCTTAGATTCCTCGTCTACAAAATTGAAATGTAGAGCCAGGCATGGTGGTGCATACCTTTAATTCCAGCACTTGAGAAGCAGAGGCAGGTAGATCTCTGTGACTTCAAGGCCACCACCCTAGTCTACACAGTGAGTTCCTAGACAGCCAAAGCTCTGTTATGAGACCTTGTCTTGAAAACAACAAAACTGAAATGTAGAAAGGCTAGATATAAAATTCTTGTTCAGCGGTTCCCTATAAAGACTCACCTTCCTACTGCATCTCTCCGCATCAGGGAGAGGAGTAGGCTGCCAGAGACTGCCAGAGACCGGCCTTCGGTGGGCTGAGACTTACTCCTGAACTATTACTGTCTTTGAGTTCAAACCTTGGCCATTTCCTTGGTGGGAAAGGATAGCCTTCTTGTGCACCTAGAAGCCTGAATGCCTGACTGCCTTCACAGCAAGAAACATCTACTGATTCAGACTAGGAGCTGGAGGGGACACAGTTTCTTTCCATTCCATGTACTAATGATGGTGATCAATAGAGAGCCACGTGCAAGTGGAGACCAAAGAATGCATGGATGTTGTGATTGTGGAGTGACAAATATTGCAAGACATATTTAGAAGATACCTCCTCTTTCACCAAGTCACCAACTCCTAGATTCTATTAAAAAAAAAAAATCATGTTTTAAGCACAAAGGAAGTTAGGCAGAGTAGCCAAATGACTCAATTCTGCTCATCATGCAGTGTGACTCCAAAGGTATTCAGAGCCTGAGTAGAAGCTTCTCTGTGACTCCCCTCCCATTTTTATACGAAGCAAACTGGTGGAGCAGCTGCAGCATATTCCAGAGACAGGCAAAGACTGCTAAGGGACACACATGGCCTAAGTACACTAGGGAAATGAGGTGGAGCTGGACCTCCTGCTCCTAGGCACTTTAATGCCATGGTTCAGCCTTGTGACTTTATAACAAGGAAATTGACAAACACTCCCCATCCCCCAACCCTCAGAAAGGTCTAGAACCTTACCTAGGACCAAAGATTATAAAGCAGCATTGGAACCAAGAATTGCTTATGTAAGACCCTGATACAAAGCAGATGACCGCTTTTCTTTTGGTGAAACTTGGAATATCCTCACAAGCCTACCCAGACTGCCTAAGCATAAGCTGAACAAGGACAGCCAAGGGCAACAGCAACAGACACCCTAATAAGCCCATGAAACTCAAATCACTTCCCTTTTACGAAATTTTCAGACAGTGACTCGGGTCTTTCACTCCTCCGTGGGTCCTATATCAGGACCCGTCTATGCAGGAAGAGAGGAAAATCCCATTGTAGCCCAGTCTGTCTGCAGGTCACCAGACAAAACAGACAACCAGCTGTGTCCCAGGTCCCAGGAGCTACAGAAAATCACAGACCACCTGGTACCAACCGTTCCCTGATAAGCTGTGCCTTAGAATACAAAAAAAAGCCAGCAACAGGACTGGCAAAGGACTGGGCTTCCGGCTGTGTTTTACTTCGGTCCCTGGTTCCAAGTGGCCTGCTAAGAAGGAAACTGGGCACTGAAGCAAAGGTGAGGAGGCAAGTCTAAAGTTGTTCTGACTGGAAGTAAAGACTGCACAAGAGGACAAGGTAATGAAAGGCATGAGCTAATGCCCAGCCTTGGCTGAACAAATTATCTTCCCACACATGTATTCTGAAGACTAAAGGAACAGATGACATACACTCTTTTGAGCTCTTTCTGACCAACATTTTTCTGTTAAAGGTTATGTTCCTGGGGAGCTGGTATCAAAGCTTCTTGCTGCTTGTCAGTAAATTTAAGAGGCCAAATCTGTGTAGAGTTAAATTACATAAAATCTCTCCCTCAACTGTCTGATCTCAGAATAGCCCCCTTTCACTGGACATTATCACTGGAGAATATAAACGCCTTTATCGTAGGAGCCCAGGCTTTGGAAATTTTGGCATAATCAAATTTCCTCCTCCCAAGGCATATCAAACAACATTGCAGAATGCAGTCTAATTTGCTTTTAACCAAGAGGTTCTTTCCCTTGCTTATTTGAAGACTATTTCTATATAACAAATACAGTGTTCTCTATGGCCACCACCTGCCAGATGGCAATGCCTGGGAGCCTACACAGTCACCCTAAAGACAAAGATTGATGGAATTGTGAGGAAAAACAGCAGGACAGTATGTACATCAGGGAGAAAGTGGGGACCACATGAGCAGACGCCTAAAAGCATCAAAAGGTGGGCATATACTTAACTAATGAAGTACCCGAAGATGCACCCAAGCAGCAGCAGTGAATTGGCCTTCTCTGTCAGCTTGTATGAATGAAAACCTGGGAATCTTTTGTTGTTGTTGTTGTGTCTGTAATGTCAGTGCTGGGACAGTATGGATTCTTGAATGAATGATGAATGAACATGTCAATCAGTGAATGAATAGTAATATCGAGAAGGGGAGGAATCTGTTGTAGATCAATGTATTTGGGCTCTGGAGTCCCCCACCCCTGCACCCACCCCCATGTCGCTCATTGTCTTTCTTCCCCGGGAAGATAGCTGACAGCTAGAGAACAGGCTTTAAGAGACCATACATTTTAGAGAACATTTTACCATCTTGATTCCCTGGGCAGTTTGACTCGTCTACTCCGGTGACCCAGTCTTTAGTGAGACCCAATTTTCTGTGTAGATGTTTTTTTCCACTTGGAGAATTAATGCCACCTTGACTGTCATCCTTCTTTCTCTCTCCCTGCTTTAACAATAATATCCTTAAGGATTCAGACTGTGTCGTGCGCTACTTTTTGTATCTAGTTTGCTGAATATTGAAATGTCGAGTCCATAGGAAAGAATGGATCAATTAATGAAATTAATGAGCACATGTCAAGGCTTAAGGAAGAAGACATTAACTGCTTGGTTTAAGGAAAGAAAAAGCAGCATCATTCTCTGTGTCTAGGTCCCCAGCCCAGGAGTAGCTTCTAGCCTTTTCTGTTATGAGCACACAGTGGTGCACAAGCACCTGCACCCTGTACATAAACCCACAGCTGCTATGTGTCCTGCCCGGTTGCCACTTGCCAGTCTCATGAGTTGCAATCACTTTAGCTCTTCAAGTTGCATTATGCCTTCCTAGGGGGTGTTTTCTAGCTACCCTGAACCTCAAGCAGATGGATCAAGGCTGAGGACACATTCTGATGCCGACACAGACTATGGAGCAGACAAGGTCAGACTCAGGAACTGTGGTACTTGAAGTACCACTAGCCCTGGACTAACATGAGCCTCCAGGGATTCTATACGGAAGTAAGTGGGTGGACTGCAGAAAAGACACATGGGGTTCCCTATCTGTTCTAAGCCTTTTTCTCCCCAACGTTTGAGGGTTTGCAATGTTTAAGGAATTTAGCACAGGGTGGAGGGAATTCAGCACCTTGGCCAAAGAATCTGCCTTGAGGCTCACAAGATCTTCCTGATCTGAATTTCAGATCTTCTTTCTGTATGCTAAATTTTTATGATTTACATTTAAAATCAGCTCAGTGAGGAAATCTATTGGGAGGGGGCTCTCCGGCTCCAGGAGGCAGTCCCAGGGTGGCCCAGGTGGGCATCAGTTGATAACAAGAGATCTGAGGAGACCATGATTATCATTTTGTTCTACTTCATTGTTCTTAATGGAACTGTCTTATGCCTGGTTCCCCAGAGCTAAGGCTGCATCTGATTCTGATCATGCAATGAAGAAGAGGCAGGGTGCCACTAGATGGCAGCAGATGGTAAGAAATGTGAACTATGGGCAGGCTCCTGGAGAGCTGGGCTTGATGCCCTCCATTTTGCTTTGCATCTTTAATGAGATATGTGAGGAAAATGAGTCCCTTACATGCCAGTTACAGATGCCACAGCATATGGAGAGATACTGCACAGCAATCTTTCTCTGTTTATTAAACAGGAGGCAGCTAACCAGTCATTCGCTGCATCCTGCTACAGTTGTCCTTTAAGTTGCTGGCTACTATTGTTGACAAGGTAATAACAAGAGAAAGGGGTTAAGCAGAATGACATAGAGGTGTGGACTTCGAGATTACAAGGCGTCACCAAGTTAAGGTACAGGGCAAATTACTAGCAAAAGTCGAGAGACCCTGTGTAGCTTTCTGCTGCCACATTCCTCCCCTGGGGCATCTGCTGCTCTCCTTGGCAGACCTTGGGGGTTCATTTATCTGGAACCTCTATTACCACTAGACAAGCTCAGTGGTCTGACCTTTCACCACAAACCCCAAATGGGAAAGGAAGCTCTGGGCATTTTAAAGAGCAAACTGCACTTGCTGCTATAGCAGACTGAAAAGATATCTCATGACCAGAATGCATTAGGATGCACCTACATATGGGGGCTTGCTTTCTAAGCTACCCACAACAAAAGTAGGGGTCCACTCCTGCTGGCTGCAGAAATAACACAGCCTGGAAGACACAGCTGTGGGGTATATCTCAGATCTGAAGCCAGATAATTTGCTACATTTCTCTATTTCTATAATTTTTTCTTTCTTTTTTTCTCCCCACCATTTACCCAGTACAACAATTCCCTATTGATTTCTTCTAACCGAGGGTATTCAGAAGCCTTGGGTGGTTTCTGAGAATAGGTTACAAATCCAGACACCCCTCTTTGGCCTGCTAAGAAACTGGGCTGTCCTCCATTAAGCACAAAGCCTGGGGTGGCCAGGACTTCTCAGCATCATTCATTAAAATCCTGATACTGAGGTAAATAATTCAGTCAATTTCCACACAGAGAAACTTGGGCATGGAACTGAGAAACAGCTTCACCTTTCCTGGTCCTCATCCCTTTCCTCTCTTTAGCCCTGGATGGACAACAAGGTGACCTGCCACTCTTTGCCAGTCCCTCTGCCGGTCCATGTAACCTTAAACAGCCTGCATCCCGTCCGTCCATGCCTCATTTGTGATGTGTAACTTGAGGCCCTGGAATTAGTAGGTGACTAGGTCTTCTTCCAGCTCCACCATCTTGCAACTTTACTCACATCTGTCAGCCCTCAAAGGACAGCGCACAGGATACTGTTTCCAATGATAGGCCAACTCAGCAGGACCCAGCAACATTTGTAGAGAATTGTGGCTGTGGTTGAACTCTTGTTGATATTCTTTGTCTTCTGAAGGAAACAAACTGAGAGGCTTCAGATGTCATTGACACCAAGCACAGGGCCTGGGGTGGTCACATCCTTGTGGAAGGAACCTGGCAAGCTGTCTCCGTGCGCAAGCTGGAGAGGCTTAGTCCAAGACTGAGGATGTTTTAAGAACTATTTCTCAAATTTAAAAAGGAGCTTTTATATTCAGCACAGGGGTGTGGGGTGCAAATCAGTTCTCCCAGGAGGGCTCTACTCTCACCCATAATAGGGGATTGGTTTAGCTCAGCTGCTCCTACAAAGGGTTGAATACAGCAAGCAGCAGTGCAGGCAGCTTCCTGCAGCTCTATGTGAAAATGACTCACAGTGGTCATGAATATCAAGCCTCCTTTAATGTGTTCCCAGACGTGAGGAACAGCTAGGAAGAGGAGGTTGGCTCTGGATGCCTGCGGGGTGGTGCACAGAGGCCTGAGCACATCTGGCACCATCCAGAATCTCCAGGAGAAATTCAGGCTGGAAAATTACCTAGGGCTTCCTAGGATAAAACAGCTCTGTTTCATCATTATACTTGCTCTGTCTCTCTGTCTCTGTCTCTGTCTCTGTCTCTGTCTCTCTCTCTCTCACACACACACACAGAGAGAGAGACAGAGAGAGAGAGAGAGAGAGAGAGAGAGAGAGAGAGAGAGAGAGAGAATTAGATTCTCCTAGAAACTACAATCTGTTTCTATACCTTCACCTTTCCTGAGGGGATAACAATTCACATCCATGAATAAAAGTTGTTTTACTGAGCACAAAATGAATGCACCTCCTCACCCAGCATCTGTATCAATTGCTGTAAAGCCATAGACCCTGCCCCAGTCAGCCAAGCGGAAGGAGTTTCCTCTGTGATGGCCATTTCTACACTCTTAGCCTTTCAAGTGGCTGCATGGTACCTTGTTCTTCTAATAGGCTCTCGATGGTGATTGACTACAGTGCCTCCACGTCTTTCCCCTGTTGGCAGCTCATGAGACTGGGTCAATCACACTTATCTATAATAGAAGACAGACCTGTGGCCACAGCATCCCGGCTTGAAGCAAATGGGTGGGCAAGCCACTACCACTTCATGTCTGCTTCTGGGAGAACGAATGCTTGCAAGGGTTTCTCCCATCTGAGGCCAGGTTCAATTGCATATAGTCTCTGGAGACTTTGGCAGTCTTTACAGTTTTAGAAGCAAATACTACTACTGTATTCCGGTAGGTGGTCCCACCCATGCAATGTTGGCAGTACTAAGATTCAGTGGGTATTTTTGAGAGAGACAAAGAGAGGGAGAGAGGAGGAGGAAGAGGGAGAAAGAGAAAGAATAAAATTTGAAGGAAAAGTGGCAGAGAGATGTCAGAGGAATTGAAGAGCAGCTGATATGTAAATTTGATCTAACACATTATGTGCATGTATGAATATCAGGTAAAATACATTTTTTAAAAAGCAATTGTCAAGGAACATGCAGAGAGATAATTGATTTGATCCTGTGCTTGCTTATTTTCCTTTTCTGAAATGATGAAATGAGGATTTGAGTAAAAAATTCTCATGAATCCACATAAATCTATGTGCCCTATGCATGGAAACAAAGCAAGCAGCTCATTTTCAAAGAGTACTAGACATGTGTCAGACACAACACTTAGGGCCTCACAGACATCTCCCTCCCTAACGTTACTTGCTTTCTGGGTCAATGTGTGGGAGCTGGAGAAGGTACTGTCTCCACTAGACAGATAGCTAACCAAAGGCTCAGAATGGCTGAAACTCTCCTGAGATTCAACAGCTAAAGTCTCAAAGAAGCACTTGGGTTCCAGATTGTTAGATTCCAAAGCATTAGCTCTAACCACTGGGCCATGAGCTATATTCTCATTATCAAGGGCTTATTAAATGTAAGGCACTGGAGTTTTAATAAGGCTTAACAGGAAATATTTCACAAAGCTCCTTAACTACATACTAGAACACAGACAGCTGTCTATATATACCATTGTGGCTGTGGTTGGAGTCTTGTTGACTTGGTGTAACTCACGACATCTTCTCCCAAGACAAGCAATATGCCCTTGTTTTATCCATCACTACTCTTCTTCTATCTCAACAGTCCTGCCCTGCACTCACTCCCTTTGTTGCTCCTTTGCTTCTTTTTTTTGTTGTTGTTTTTTCAAGACAGGGTTTCTCTGTGTAGCCCTGGCTATCCTGGAACTCACTCTGTAGACCAGGCTGGCCTTGAACTCAGAAATCCGCCTGCCTCTGCCTCCCAAGTGCTGGGATTAAAGGCGTGCGCCACCACTGCCCGGCCTGCTCCTCTGCTTCTACAGAGGGACCTCCGGGATTTGAACTTGATAGCAGCCACGTGAGCAATCCAACCTTGAATGAATGCACTGTGTTATAGTTACCTGGCTACTGAACCAGCCACTCTTCTGTTTCATTTTTAAATTTAGCAGGTTCCTTTTACCTGTTTCTCTGTCTTTTCAGGGGCACAGTGCAAGAGAGCTGACGGGGGTAGGGACAGAGAAGATTTCAAACTTGGAGAGGTCCAGAAAACCAAATAAGAAGTCAACTGAAGAAATAAGGCAGCAGAAAACCCAGGGTATGAGTGTAACTCTAATGCTTTCATGACCTCGGAAGGCAAACAATGATGTATCTAGCGGACACTGTGTGTTGAGGTGAAGCAGAAGTCAAGAAGCAAACATCGCACTGGTTGCAGATCTTGCCAAAAGCAGAGCAACTGTCAAGACAACTTCAATCTTAACTCATACATCCAAGATCTCAGAGGAAGAATAGCCTGCTGTGGTTAGTATCTCCTGGTGACATTGACCCAATTGTAACCTCTTTCCCCAAAACCAAGGGGAAGGGCAGCTTCTTCCGGTTATGAGAATCTTCCCTTCAAAGTTGGGTTAATGAATTTTAAACCATTTAAGCCCTGAGGGAGCACAAGCTTACTTTGTAATGGACTAAACTCCTTTGCAAACCTAGCAATATCCCTTATCTACAGGAATCTACATCCTACTTCATTTTAGCAGAGTTGTGCTGGTCACAGCCAGAGAGTGTCAAAGTAGCAACTGTCAATCAAAATCTCCCAAGTACCCTGAGAGACTGGGAGACCAGATGATCAGCTCTAAGTAGACACACACCCCACACCCACCCCATCAGCACAACACTGTCTAAACTCTGAGGCAACCTGGCTGGCCATTTTGCCAACCAGTTACTATTTCATCTGGCAAAATCTAGATTAGGAAAACAAATTGGCTTTGTTTCTGACTCTTTCTAAGCATAGCTCCTAAAGTACCCGGACATAAGTGAACAGTAATCTTCAATTTCATCTCTCACTGGCGGCTTCCAATCCATCTTCCCAACCTATATCTGAGGCAGCTGCTCCTGAGTCCCTTCAGTAATCAGCACACATCCACTGATGCACTCCTGCAATTCAGCATTCCCTATATCTCTGTTTTTGAACACTAGGGGGCAATGCTGGATCAGCCAAAATGCCAGATGCTCCATTTCATTTTATCCCTACCTTGCCTTATTATTTCAGGATACAAGCATCTTGTTGGATGACAAAAACAGGACCCACCCCCAGAGCACCCCTCAACTGACAACATGGTCAGGCTTCTTGCAATGCCTTTCTCATAGCTGGGATCATAGAAATAAAAGGCAGTTCACTGGCAAACAGATCCAGCCCTGCAGGTGACCTTCTCCCTGAGAAACAGACTGGGAGAGAGCTCATCTTAATCATGTCAATGACCAGGGGCAATCTGTATCTTTGCTGCCATGCTTGTCTCCACCCATGCAGATGTAGGCCTTTGGGAGTGACGTATTTAAATTCCAGGGAGCAGTGCAATATTTAGCAGCAAATATTTGTTGGATGGATGGGTGGACACAAATGTACAAACTGGAATTTACTTGTTCCAGATTTGTTACCCTTTTCCAGCTGTCTGAACACCTAAGGCACAGTTGCGCAGTTGCTGAGCATGCATTTTTGGAGATGACAGAGGATGCTCAGGCTGTGAAGCTAAACCAGTGGCTGCTGTTGTGCAAATACCATTTCAAGCAGAAAGTCGAGGTTCAGATCCCTTCTTTTCAGGAGCTCTTTCCTAACACTGCCCCAAAGTGCATGGGCTTCACTAGACTGGGAGTTAACACAGACGCTGTCCATTAATAGTCAGATGTACAAAACCCTGAAGCCCCTTTATGTAGAAAACACAGCACCCATCCCATTCCTAAGTAATTAGTGGGAATTCCCTGGCTCTTGGTGGGTATCCACCATACTCATTGTGCTCTCTGTGCTCCTCTCCAGGTGCCTGAGCTCTCAGGAGACAGCTCTCCAGGCTCCACTTCCTTCTACTTTTATTACAAAGGATGCCTTGGCCTCTGGGATCTACTCTCTCAGAGCTCCGCTGAATGCTCATGGAGAGAAAGTCATGCTTGTTTTTGAAACCCAACATCATTTGTAACTGCGATATGGTATAAAAGAAGTCCCCTCCCATTTACTGTTCCATAAAGACTTCAGACACTGTTGGGTTTCTGTGGTTGGAATAAAGGCTCTGAATGAGATTTAGAGCACTCTTCTTTTCTCAATATGAGACTCTCTCAGTCATCTGGCCAACTTCTCACGGCGGCAGCCAGTTCAGTGCCTCCAAATAAAAGTGTTATGGGCACTGTGACATCCCCACGTGCCTCGAACTGAAGATGTTATTACTTCTCAATATAAGACTAACTCTTTCTGTCCTGAATGATTGACAGGAGGAAGAAAATGTTTCTTCAGGGGAAATCTTGCACTTTCCCCTCTGTCTCAGATGAGGCCTTACCTTCAGAGCTCTGACACCACAAACATGGGGTTTATCTATGTTATTAGATCCAACCAGGGAGCACAAACATCCCAACTAAACTCACAAATGAGAAAACAGATCCCTCATTCTAACCAAAAGTCACCTTCTTAGGTTTCCTTAATATGAATCACTATCATGGTATACCTATCTCAGTGCTAAGATCACTTCTTGATCTCCAAAACAACCAGTGAATACTTTCTGAACATAAATAAACTCATTGTCAACAAAAGAAGAGTGCTCTAAATCTCATTCAGGGTCTTTACTCCAACCACAGAAACCCAACACTGACTGCAGTCTTCACAGAACAGTTCTATCAACGGGAACCAGGACAGGGTGGGCATGTCTTTTATAATGTATGCCAATTATACAAATTTCTGACTTAAACCTACCCTTACAGTCTACACCTAAGGCCTCAGAGTACAGGCCCCTAACCATAATGTTTAAAAACTATAAAAGTTACTCTTATGTCTTCCCTGGAAACAAACAAACTGGACAAAAATTCTAAAATAGTATTTTTCGATCACTGTACATGGAAGTCAAGGTGATCATATATTAAGCAAGTCCGACACTATGGCTTTCTCAGGAAGCCTTGGTGTAGTTAAAAGAAAGGCCTGTAGGGTAACTTCTCTGTTCTCTACCTTAAAAACAAAAATGTATGGAAATTTCCATATGTGAGAAGACTGACAACTAACAGATGAGACTCAAGAGACAAGGGATGTCCCCAGGGTTAGCTCACTGCTTTCAAATACAGTCCTATCTTGGGGCCTGGATTTCCAGGTCTAAATCCCTGGTGGATAAGCTGCTTGAAGCCTTGATGCCAAGGCTGAGCACAGATAATATATGAACCATGCTTGAGAGCTGGGTAGGAATGAAGCCCACATTAGCCAGAGCAGATGAGTGGCTGGGGTGGGAGTTGTGACATAGCTAATAAATGTCTTGGGAATCTGGCTAAGGCACATGGATTCTGTTCATGGAAAATGGACATAAATCAGAATCACATAGAGGAATGTACCTGGAAAGTGTTTAGAAAGATTTCTGTCAACGTGGAGATTGGTTGGGGACAGAAGGAGGAAGATCAGCCACATAAGTAATGTAAAACCTGAGGTAGGCATTCAGGTTCAAGTTCAAGAAAGAGCTTTAAAGTGGGTGGGAGATACATGAGGGATGAAGAAGAAGGAAAGGTAGTCTCTTCCTGACATGGTACTTGTGAGCTGGAGGAGTCTCTTAAGTCTTATGCCCTAAGGTCTTATCACTCAAAATTCATTCTCATTTATTTTTAATGCATTAGATTTCAGGTGCTGATTTTTCTAAGGCCATTTTTGTATTTCTGTAATCCAAAGGATTAATTTCTAAAAGCAGAATTCTAACCACCAATAGAGAAGATTTGGGAACCCAGAGTCTTCTTGGAAGCCCCAGTCATTACATTGTTGATTAATTATTATTTATGAAGCCCATTGCATAAATATTCAACCAACTACAACTAGTGCTCTTAACTAATTCATAATGTTTGAATAGTAAGTCCATGTGGCGCATCCTAAAAATTCTCTTTCCTCCTCTCTTTTGGCATTGGAATAAGGGAACTCAGATCCAAGAGAATCTGCCATCATGCCTTCTGTTCTCTTTCAGTCTCAGTATCATCTTAATCTCATTTTCTGAGGGTGTCTCCCTCCCCCACCACGGCACCAGTGACAGCCTTCTCTAGGAATGCTGAATGGACCTGCCCAGGGCCACCACACAACACACACATGCATCTTCCCAACCAGCTCCACTGTGCCAAACACCAGCAAGACCATTTGGCCAAGCCTCTAGACCATTCTCAACCTTCTTGACGCCTCAGCCATCTAAGACAGTTCCTTATCCTATGGTGACCCCCAAACCATAAAATTATCATGTCGCTACTTCATAACTATAATTTTGTTACTGTTATGAATTGTAATGTAAACATATGATATGAGACCCCCACAGATTGAGAACCACTGCTCTAGAGGAGCCCTGGCCCTCAGTGTTATCCTTCCCACTCTGGTGTAGTTACATCACAGCTTCACCACACACAAGCCTCTCCAGTGTCACTCTAAAATCAGACCCCCTGCTGTGAGTGTCTCCTTGCATCTATTCATTGTCTCACCGTCCTCTTTAAGTTGTTCATGAAAAAAAATTTTTCCAAAAATATAGTTGGCCTGGGAAGAGAAAGGAGAGATGAGGTAACTCTTTAGCAGAGGTAGGAGGAAAGACTAAGAAAAGCAATAATAAGAAAGTCCCTGACCTCAACTTCCAAAATAAGATCTGCCCTAAAGATAGCTTAGTGTTTACCCTAAATTTAAATGTCCTAGCTCTGCAGTCTTTCATTGTGTACACAATAAAAAGGAAGTCATAGCATAACGACTCTGTCTTCCTCACAGTGGGAACAGTAGGCAAGCTGATTCTGCTCCAAGAATAGAATGACTATGCTTAGTCAGGAACCACAGAACTTTAACAGACAGGGCGATTTCTTGATGGGAGAATAGCTACAAAGGAAGGTGGGAAGACAGTCCTCTGATGCTGGGTGGAACATGAGCTGTCAGGAAAAGTTCCAGACTTGTCTCCTCCATAGTGAGCTCACGACCAGTTGCATGGGTTGGGACAATGCCCTGCCTGGATAGGCATAGACTCTAGGAACACCCTTACCTGCCCCTGCCCAATCTTGTATATATTCACTGTTACACTGTGCCCTTTCCCCATGACTCAAATTAAATGCCAGCAGCAGATTTTAAACTCCGTGAAATGCTAGGTGGCTTTGCTTCTACTGTATCCAAAACATTCAGGGAAACGCTTATATTCCAATGTCACTCAAGAAACATTTGCTGAATAGGTGGTTGATGGATTGGCTCATTACAAATAAACAAGCTGCTTCCTCCCAATGTGGCTTCTGAAGAGCAACTTTCAGAGCCAGAGATTTCCAGTAGTGCAACTGAAGCCGGATACATTTAGAAAAATGGCTGTTGCTACCTCCATCCACCCTTTTGTGCACTTTAGATTCCTGAAATCTAGAAACAAGGACCCAAGAGATCGTGACCCACCAAGTGTCTTTCAAAAAAGATTATCTCCCTAGCTGTTTCTTTTCAGAGAATAAGCCTCCCGGGACTGATAAGCAAATGTACCATATGCTGAGAACACAAGCCTGGTGTAGTGAAGGGGGACCCAAGCCCCCTCTAAAGGAGCCTGTTGGATTGCTGCCTCTGAAAAGCCTAAGTGTGCTTTTCAATAGCACAGGCACCAACCACCCCCAAGGACCTCTTTCTTTTATTGCTGCTGCAATGAAGCAGCCACATGGCAGTTGTAGATAAGGTGGCCCAAGTGTATTGTGCATGCAAAGTAGGCTATGTGGTACAGCTCTGAGAACTGCAAAGCATCCTGTATTGGCTTCCTCCTGGTGAAAGGGTGTATGTTTCCCTAAACTTCTCATTTTTCACTTCCTATTCTTAACACCAGACATCTCCTGAAGAACCAAGGTCACAGAATCACCCAACAAGGCTGCCATGGCTAGGATGGAGGCCACTCCAAAGTCAGAATAAATATGTTGATGGGAGTCACAGCTCCATGTTCTTCTATCTGCAAAGAGCTAACCAAAGCCTCGCCCATTTCAACGATGCTTCAGAGGCACAGTGGAATCAGAACATGGCCATTTGTTTGTGGAAAGTTGTCCTCCGATACCCTACCTATGAATATGTAAAGCCAAGAGACCAGGCCACTACTTCAGTATACTGCTGTTCACTAAAGGTGCTGTGATTTCTGTTGGACATCATTATGAATGAAAGACTATAAGCCCCAAGCAGACACAATGCACAAAATCCAGAGAGTCTACCAACAAGACACACAAGCATTTAGTGTTATCCTGAACTAGCCTCATTTATTTGTAATACATTCATTTGAAACCAAGAAGCCCTTATGCCTTGCAAATCAATACGCTAAATGCCGTGGAAATACAAATTAAAAATGAGTACTTGTCAAATATAAACTACACTCAGCAGGTACCATCGCCTCACTTTTATCCTTTTAAACCGTGAGAGGTGAAAATTAAATCCTACTGAATTACATCAATTTTCCATCTGAAAATGAAAGCATGGCCCCGATTCCCTGAAGGACAAATGAATTACACACGTCCGAAATCAGGGCCAGCAGTTAACATCTTAATCACAGATTCTTGGTAGCCTACCAACAGTTCTAAAAGCCTGAAAAATCATAAATATTTATATACATAGATGTAGTGGATAGATTAAAGATTTTTGATTGATTGATGAATGTGTCGGTGGATGATGGATCCATGGATGGATGGATAGAGGGATGGATGGATGGATGGATGGATGGATAGATAGGTGGATGTTAGATAGCTTAGTAAAGTAACTGAGTTCAAGTTCAGATTGAAAGTTAGATTTCTTCAGGTATGAATTCTAGATCTTCTCTTATTAACTCACTAGCCACATGACCTTGGGCAAGTTACTTTGTGCTTTGCTCTTCTCAACAAAACTTTTATGACAGAATTATTCCTAAAGTTAAGTGAACTATCCAGGGCCAACATATTTAAAGTAAGGTTTGGTACACAGGAAATACATACAAGTACCTGTGTTTTTGATGAGTTAACATGGTGATAATTATTACATTTTCCTGTAGTTGATTGGGTTGAGCCTTTAGCAAGTTGTTTACAAAAATTAAGCCACTCTCTGGACTAAGAATATGGATCAGTAAATAACTTAAGTGCACACATAAGGACCTGAGTTCATATCTTCCAAACACATATAAGAAAATTGAACATAGTGGTACACAGCTGTAGTCCTAGCACCAGAAGGTCAGGGACAGGAGGATCACTGAAGCTTATTGACCAGCTGAATTGCTGAGTTCCAAGTTCAGCCAAAGATACTGTTTCAATAAAATAAGGCAGAAAGCAAGAGAGGAAGACATCCAACATCAGCCTCTACTCTACATGGGTGCCCACATGCACACATAAACATGCGTACACACACATGCATATACTACAAACACATACAAACAGACAGAATTAAGTCAGTCTCTTGGAAACTGAAGCATTCTTCTATATTAACACCCTGTCTAGTAAGAACTAAATATCAATGGGAGTTTAGAGAAATACAATAGAAAAGACCTTCAAATTCTTTTTCAGAGGATGTTGCCAAGGATGCTGATAAATTATTAAGGGCCTACTACATAGGAAAAAGCAAATAAGAAGGTAATTTTTGTTTGACCCTCATAAAACAAGCAAGCATGGACTTTGTGTGATATTAAAATATAATACCTCCACTCATTAAGTGGTAGAATAATGGAATAACTTACAAACATACATTCAGAAATAAAATTAAGGCTGTTTGTAAATATATATATATATATATATATATATATATATATATATATATATATA